>ML417537.1:1909-30542 GCA_005239525.1 Nicotiana knightiana
AAACAAAACTACAAACAATTGCATAATTGAAATATAAAGTAAGAAATACTAGATTGTAGAAATCGTGTTCTTGCTCTTCAATTGAATTTTCTTTTTGTCTACTATTAATCCACGAAAATCCCCTCCTTAATTGTGTTTTAGGAGTCTATTTATAGGTTTAGGGTGAACCCTAACCGTGTAGGAGACTTCTATTTCACTTGGGAAACACTTAAACTCGTCAAACTCGGACTTGGGCGACACTGGAGACCCCTGGCGTTTGGGCTCTAACGCCCCCCTAACGCCAGGGGGGGCCTGGCGTTATGGTCCTAATGCCCCCCTAACGCCAGGGGGGACAGGCTTTATGGGGTAAACGCCCCCTAACGCCAGGGGGGGCCTGGCTTTAGGGGGCAAACGCCCGGCTATCGCCCGGCCCCTCCTTTTGCGTATTTTTGACGTATTTGCATCCCTTTAGCTCCGTTTCCATTTCCAATTCACCTACACATAAAATAAACTCCATTAAGCACATAACAAGTGTAATTTTATCATTAATGCGCATAAAATATAAGGTATATCACATGTTAAATTATGCAATTTAGTCTCGCATCAGATGTGCTTTCCCAAAGTGTACATTCTGGGACCGGATTCGACTTCACTTTGAACCCTTCGAGCTTGGGCTCGAAGCATAATAGATACCTCGAAATCGGGCTCCTCTGATTTCGGCCGTATACACTCTCAAGCTTAAACATAACCTGATAACCTTACTTTTATGACTCTACAAGAATCCATGACAAAATCTACTAAGATAGGTAGATTACATAGGCAAATCAGAGTACAACATAGATGTTTCAATTGTAACAATAAGATTTGGCTATTTTGGACTGGCAATCATGTGGTAAATATTTTAGTGGACACCGAACAACATTAACATTCCAAATCAGTCATCATTTAAGCCAAACGCCAATGCATCTGATAGTTGTGTATGTAAAATGCAAGGCTCACTTAAGGCAATAACTATAGGAAGAATTAAGGTCGATAGCAAATAGAATTCATGGAACCTAGGGTTAGTTGGAGATTTTAATGTGATCATTGATGTGTCTAAAGAGTGGGGTGGAAGACCATATAGAATAGAGAAAAATAGTGATTTCTTGAATTTTATTGACGAATGTGGACTATAGGATGCAGGTCTCTATGGATCGGTGTACACATGGGTTGATAATAGAGGACCACCAAATACTATATAGAAGAGGTTAGATAGGTTATTGATTAATATAGAGTAGTGTAATGAATTCTCGAAAACCTCAGTAGAGCACCTAGCTAGAGTGTCCTCAGACCATGCATCATTGTTGATCAATATGAGAAAAGTCTCTACAGCATGTCCAAAGTACTTTAAATTTCTTGAGTTTTGGACCATTTTATGAAGAGTTTCTAACAATGGTGAAAGAAGTCTAGCAGGAGCCTGTAGAGGGCAATGCCTTACGAATACTACATCTAAAATTAAAGAAAGTTTGCAAATAATTGAGTATCTGGTCAAGGAAAGATTTTGGAGATGTCTATGAGGAACCAAAAAGACTAAAAAAAAAAGATAAATAATTTGGAAGCAATACATGTTCATGATAATACAATACACCTGCACAGAGAGTAGAACTAAATGAAGCTAAAGTGAAGTATGTTCACTACCTAAAACTTCAAACGAAGGTATTGATGCAAAAAGCCAAAGCACAATGGTTAGAGGAAGGAGATAAGAATAATTCCTACTTTCATAGCATGATATAGAAGGAGAAGATTAACTATTCAAAAGATTCAAGATGAAGAGGGACAATGGAGAGAAGGGGACAAAGAAACCTCAGAAGCGGCCATAATCTAATTTCAAAAGATTTTCAACTATGGTAATGTGACAAATGATTTCTCAGCATTGGAGTGCATCAGTTCTGAAGATTAAATGCCTTATTTTTTCCAGATATGTTGGAACATTATTGTTGAAGACGTCCACAATGTTGTGCTGGCTATTTTCAGTGGTTCCACTATTCCCAGATTCTTCTCACACACATGTTTGGTGATATTAATTCCCTCATTCTGACCTGAGACCAATCAGTTTGTGCAATGTATGAAGAAAAATCATGTCCAAAATACTGAACGCCAGGCTAGTGCAGATTCTACCTAAGATCATCTTTGCTAATATCTTTGCAATATTAATTTACATCTTAACTTTGGCGTATAATTTTGATAAATTAATTTTCTTGCATTTATTATTTTTATGTAAAATTATAAGTTAATTTTATTATAAGTTATAATTGTACAAAAAATATATATTCATCTCAAAAAATGAATGGTGCAAATATGAAATATTAGATGTTGCTAAAATTGAAAAATGAAAATTGAAAATACATTAAATAAAAAATATTTGAATTATTAGTTAATCTATAATAATTGCATACAAATTATATTATTTAAAATTTTATGGAATTATTTTAATAAAAATTACAAATTAATAAAACTAAAAGATGGAATTTGTTTAATGGAATTTAAAAAATAAAAATTGAAATGAAAGATAATAATATAATATAGAAGAGAGAGAAGGATATAAAAAAGAATATTCTTTTTTGAGAGAAAAAATGAGTGAATGGTTGGAGTAAGTTGTCCCCAAAACGGAAAAATCCCCATTTTGGGGACAAAAATAGGGGTAAAGGTCGGAGATGGCCTTATTTGTGGGAAGACAAAAAAGCTTATTACTCAGAGATAATTAGTAAGGCTACTAATAGGATTAGGAGTTGGTATTCTAAATTATTATCTACAGGTGGGAAAGTTGTTCTTATAAAACACATCATTCTTTCCCTGCCAATACATCTTATATCAGCCATGCAACCAACCAAGGGTGTTGTAGTGCAAATTGAGAAACTAATTGCAAAGTTTTTCTGAAGCTCGGCTGACAGGACTTATAGACACCACTGGGCCTCTTGGTCAAATTTATGTTATCCGTATGCTGGAAAAGGTGCAAACTTCTGGAGTCTACATGATATCTGCAAAGTTTTTTCAACAAAGGAATGGGGGAAATTAAGGACATGAGATTCACTTTGGAGGGACTTCATGCTAGCAAAGTATTGTAGGATGGTAAACCCAGTAGTGAAGCAACCGAGACAAAACTCATATCACAATTAGACACAGTTGTGCAGGATTGGAGATAAAGTGGAGAAGCATATGGTGTGGCTAGTAAATAAAGGATATGCCTCTTTCTTGTTGTTTACCCCGAAATACGAGTAACAATTAAACTTGTAATATGGTTATAAGGATACGTGATCTAACTAAATGCCAATTAATAAATGACTAAATAAATAAACGAGTTAAGAAATTAGAATGAATCAAACCAGTATCGTTTGCAAGTTATCGACCTCGATTTGATTTAGGCTCGAGACCAAGTATTGACAACAATAAGAACAATAAGAACAGTAAAAAATTGTACGTAAGTAAAGAAGCAGCGCATTGTTATTTCTCAGTAAGTGAATGTAATGTATCCTTACAAATGAACAAGGTTCCCCTTTATATAGTAGAGGAATCCTAAATAATGTTTGACTCTAATTTCAGAAACAAAATATATGATTGATATCAATAACCGTTAGGTGTCTTGTCAATCCCGAGATTCCTGCCGAGATTTGTGGTTGATTACTGATATCTCTCTTATTCCGTTGCCCGATGTTGATCGTGTCCAATCTCGATCCTTCAGTCTTCATGTTCTTTGAGCTCGGGCTTGCTTCAATATGAACTTAACCTCGAGGAATACCCTCGAGCCCGTAAAATCGGATGTGCTCGATTTTAACCGTATACAGATAGTCCTTGCATTTCTTAGAATGAAATGGTAAGAAACGACTTGAGCCTTGATTCCTCTGTACCTTGATCATGATGTCATCTCCATGATGTAAGCAATGGATGTGACCGGAATGTCCCGTCGGTTCGGCTCCCAAAACCATCAATGAAAGTAAGTCGTTGGTCGGCCACTAGTGCCACTGAACCGATGCCACAAGCCTATAAATACCATTTTCTTTCTTGATTCAAACTTTACTTTTTCTTTGATCAAAACTTTCAAATTCCAAACCCTTCTTATAATTCCTCTGTCGCCGCTTGCTACGCCATCGTTATTTCAACCGGAGCCACCAATTTCATACCATTCTTCCACCTTCTACATATATACAAATGGCGAAAACTTCCAAGACTCTGCTGCAAAAAGAGAAGGCTCCATCTTCTTCCTACCGGTCGGCCGATGATAAAACGTTGGTGGAGGCTCGTATCAAGGAGTGTGTCTCAGAGCCAGTCGAACTAACCTCTGACTTCAAAGTCGACAGACCTTCTTCAGTTTCGGGCCGATGCGAGCCCATGTCCTGATATATCTACTCTATATCGGAAGGCGATCTCGAGCGGGTAATAAAGGACTGCAACTCGGAAAATAAAGAAGTGGTGGTTCCTTCCCCTAAGGAGGATATTACTACTTACGTAAAAGGGTATTTGAGCGTGTACACCTATCCTTTCACGCCGGGTCCCGTAGACCCGGTCATTCTCGATTTCTGTCGTCAGTATCGAGTGACTCTTGATTAGATCTTCCCTTCCTTCTAGCGGATTGTCCACTTGATCAGGTTCTTTTCAAGTAAGGTCGAGGGGATGAATTTCACCGCCGATCGCCTGATAAGGTTATATAACCCTCGCCTTTACCGAGGTGGGTTGATAAAGCTGTAGCGTCGGGCCACCAAGACGCTATTTTCAAGTATCGACGAAGATAAAGACCGTGGATGGATGGGTTGGTTCGTCCAAATCAGGACTTCCGACTTAATTCCGATCGAGAAAATTCCATTCCCCGAGGAATGGAACATGAAACGTAAGTGCAATTTTTCTATCGTTTTATCCGTTTTAACTCTTTTTGTCCCATTCTGACTTTGACTCTAATTCGTGATACAACTTCCCCCTTGTTCCCTGTTGCAATTCCGGACCTCGAAGGTTGGGTCCGACAGCTGGTCTCTACTTCTTCGCATGCTGAACGATGTTGGCGCGATTTGGACAAGAGTCAGTGGGAAGCTAAGAACCATGATGAGCCCCTCTGTCCATATGCCGACACCTTTCCGTAAGAATATAATTTTTTAACTTAGTCTTTCTTTATGCAGGCCTTGGAGAAAATGTAGTCATGAGGCCACCTTCACCCGGGGAGGATGAGGTTCCACAGCCGCTCAAAGAGATGAAAAGGTGAAGGGCTTCGTCTCTCGGCACCCTGAAGTCCAGGAAGAGAAGGGCCTAGAAATCGAAGATCGACCCTGCTACCTTACCTACTGATGTGGCTCAACAACTTCCGAAGGAGGATGAAGCAGCACATGATGACGACTGCTTGTTGATAGCTCAGGAGAGGGGAAGCACTGAGTCTTCCGAGGTCGCTGAGCCGGTGACGGTCGATATTGTTCAATCTTGAACCGAAGGAATTTTGGAGGAAAGTCTGAGCAGAGTCCCCGAGCCATCGGGTGATAAAAATGTACCCTGCTGCGATGAACAACCGGCGGGTATGCCTGAAGGGTCTAGCTCTGATGCCCTTCAAAGAGAAGAGAATGCCCCAAGCGATTCGCTTGGGGCAATTAATATAGATGATTCGCTGCCCGATCCCACATTCTTTGAAAGGAAATTCCGAGATGCTCGTGATATGAGAACTCTCGACATGTGGCTGATCCATGAAGGGAATGATATATTCTGGGAATGCTTCACCGGGGTTGACGATGGTCCAGATCTAGATGCCTCATTTGTTTTCGAAGAGGCTCAGCGACTTCTGAAACAACTAATTTCCATTTCTTTGTATTTACGCTTGTGTTTAATCCATGTTTCTTCAATTCTGACTCTCTTCTTTGTTTGTAGGTCATGGTGCTTCATCGGGATGCATCTTCAAAATCCAGGGCCGAGCTATCCGGATGCGAGGTCGAGCTCAAGAAGCTCGCAGAGGAGAGGGATGGCCTCAAACTCCTCTATGTTCAAAAGGAAGAGGAGATTATGACCCTCTGAGCTGAACTCATAAGAGCTCATCGAGATCAGAACGAACTCATCAGAAAGGTAACGTACTTTCTTAAAAGTTTTCTAAGTGTTAGCTCACATTTGGATATTAACTCTTCGTTTTTGCAGGTCCAGAAAAAGTGCGAGCTTGTGGCACAGCTTAAAGAGGAAGCGTAGATGAGGGAGGCTGAAACCCTGGGTGGAGACAACATATGGAGCGTCTTACCTCAGAGAAGCATATGCTTCGGGCCCAACTTACATCAGTGAAGAGCCAGCTCCAAGTTGTGAGGGAGGAAAACTTGGCTCGAGCCTAGAAGATTGAAGAGTTCAAGGCTAAGCTGGCCGCTGAGCTCTCTAAGACTAAGTCTGAGGCAGGGGCGCTTATGGCCTCCTATCGAGCTGTTGCCGAGGTTGACAATCTTCGAAAGTGCCAAATCTTTGGAGGTTGAGGCCGCAGCCTTGCTTTCCAATGAAGAGGATTCTGCTAGCGGATCCAAGAGTAGAGATGATGGGGACGAGGCAATTGAAGAAGCGACTCCCGAAGATGTAGCTCTCGAGGATGTGGCCCCCGGGGTGGATTAGATCTTTAGTTTCTTTTCTCGTATCTTCTTTGTGTAAGGCCTTAATTGGCCTTTTGTACAGACTATTTGGTTGTAATAGAAAATTTCTCTTTGATGTCTTCGTAAATTTCTCTTTGATGCCTTCGTATGTTTTCAATTCCAGACATGCTTTTTTCCTTCATTGAAAATATGGAAAATCTTTATTGCTGTAATTTTGCTAACTTTGACTCATAACCAAAGCGAACCCTTAAGTTTGCAAACCCTTAAGTCGAGGATAAGTCCCCAAACTCAAAAATTCACTCGAGACTTTATCTCAGGGTGGCTTGATCGAACCCATCGATGCATTATTTATATAACCAAGTTCGAATAGGCCTTGAACTTTTTTTTTTTTTGGATTAACGTTATATTATATTGATTCTCAAAAAATTACAAGTTGAGTCCTAGTAGTAGCTTTGACTCATAACTACCCCTTTACATCATTTATCTATGACAAGTAAATGAAAGTGTCTACTACCTATACTATCAAAGTAGTCATCTGTATCATTTCTATGCTTTTCTATACTGTCTATACAATCTTCATGGAATCTAGTCCAGCTTTTGCAATGGAACTCTCCATTTCCTGTTATGATTCCCTCGAACATGAACGTGTAGTACTATTTCTTTGCAAATCTGGTGCTCGTCATATTTGCTGGCTTAAAATCTGCCTCTATTTCTTTCTCTCCGTATCAATGCCATTGTCGTGGCAAAAACACAACATGTGATTCCATTTATGCCTTCTCTGCTCTTTGCCTTTTTACTAATCTATTTCACTTCACAGTCCCAATCTCCTATACTTATTTTATGTTCCAACCATAAACACAATTTAGACCACAAACTCTTTGTTTTTGGACACTTAAAGAATAGGTGGCTAAATGTTTCTATAGTTTGCCTACATGATATGCATTCAGTTGGCCCAGAAATGCCAAACTTCATCAATCTATCAATTGTTGCTAACCTCCTCTGCATTGCAAGCCATAGTATGAACATGTACCTGTGATGCACGTTTGTATGTAACATTAAACCTTTCCATTCAACTTTGCAATACTCTAGGATCATCTTCATGTACATCTGCTTGATCTGAAACTTGCCATTCTTGCACAGACTTCTTAGCCTTTCCTGCATGGTCCCTTGGAGTTATGAATGCCTCAGTATCACTTCCCTGCTATCCATTATCTTCCTTATTACCCAAGTTGTTGTCTTGGGAGTAGGAATTGTGTCTAGGTCCTTCTTCTTTATATAGAAGCTATGCACCCATCGAATCCATAAGCAATCCTTCTTCCTAGTTAGATCCCATAGGTGTTTAGTAATTGCTTCTTTGTTCCACACATTGATGTCCAGTATGTTTAAGCCTCCAGTTGCTATTGGTTTCCATACATTCTCCCAAGCTATTAATACTTTCTTTGATACAGTTACACTGCCTGTCCATAGAAATGTCCTGCAAATAGTTTCAATCATTTTCAGCACCTTTTTTGGAATGATGAACACCTGAGCCCAGTAAGTCGGGATGCCAAATACTGCCTTGATCTGTTGACACCTTCCTGCATAAGATAATAACCTTGCTGACCAACATGTAACCTTTGCTTCTATCTTCTCGATTAGAGGCATATACTGGCCAATATTTAATTTTTTTGAGTCCAATGGAATTCCCAAATATTTGAAAGGCAGATTTCCTTCAATAAATCCAAGTGTTTGCAGGATCTCTTCTCTAGCCTTCTGATCTATCCCAGCCATATATATAGCATTTTTACTAACATTTGCCTACAATCCAGAAGCCTGTGAAAACCTGTTGAAAGCATTTTTTAGAATCCTTATAAACTCTATATCAGCTCGACAATACATCATCGAATCATCAGCAAAACACACATGAGTGTTGTTCAGCTTCCTACACTCAGAATGGAAATTAAAGTCTCCTTTCCTTTGCAACTGCTTCAGTTCTCTACTCAAATACTCCATGGATATAACAAATAAGTAAAGGAGACATAGGATCTCCTTGTCTAATCCCTCCTTTCCCCTTAAAAGGTTTAGTCAATCCATCATTTAGCACCAATGAGTATGTAACTGTAGTAACACAAGTCATAGTCTATTGCACAAATTTGAAAGGAAACCCAAGATCTATTAGCATTTTCTTCAGAAAACTCCATTCCAAAGTATCATAGGCTTTTCTTAGATCTACTTTCATCACACACCTTGGAGACACTCTTTTCCTAGCATATCCTTTAAACAACTCATGACTTAGCAGGATATTATCTACTATACTTCTTCCTTCGATAAAGGTTGATTGTGACTGATCAATCAACCCATCAAGTACCCCTTTTATCCTCCTTGTAAGTATTTTAGAAATGATCTTATACAAATTAGTACAACAAGCAATTGGTCTATAATCTTTTACTATTGCTGGAGTTTTCACTTTAGGGAGTAAAGTAATAGTTGTTGTATTAATCATTTTAGGAAACATGTTTGTGTTGAAGAAATATGTTACTGCTGCAAAGATATCCTCTTTCACTATCTCCCAGTTTCTTGTAAAGAACTCCACACGAAAGCCATCAACCCCTGGTGCTCTGTCTTTAGGCATATCCTTAACTGCTTCAGTTATCTCCTCTAGACTCACATTTTGAATCAATGTTCTTTGTTAGTCCACAGTTAAGCAAGGTCCTTCTCTTATGACAGCTTTATTAGCACATGGTAATTCTCCAACACACTCCCCCAATAAGGACTGGAACACAGATAGGAATTCCTGCTCCACAAGCTTAGTT
Source organism: Nicotiana knightiana (assembly GCA_005239525.1). Taxonomy (NCBI): domain Eukaryota; kingdom Viridiplantae; phylum Streptophyta; class Magnoliopsida; order Solanales; family Solanaceae; genus Nicotiana; species Nicotiana knightiana. The sequence continues at coordinate 11,250 of ML417537.1, forward strand.
TCAGTTAACTTTACCCCTGTATTTGTATAAATGGTAGTTATACTTTTTTGACTGGATCTAATCTTCCATTGGGCATGGAATTATTTGGTATTTGAATCTCCACACTCAATCCAACATGCCTTTGATTTCTGTCTCATCACGTGTTCCTCCACATTGCTCCATTTCTCTATATCCTCTAATGTTGTTTTCTCTGCATCTATAAGGGATGGAATCAAAGGATTTTGACTTATCTGGCTTTGCACAATGTCCAGCTTCTCTCTTGCCTGCTCAAGCATTTTCTTGTATGAGGCCATATAAACATTTATCTCCTTAAGCTTCTCTTTCATAGTCTTCAATTTGTTCCATCTTTTCTGCATAGGTGCACCTTCATATTCCTGATCCCATACATGTTGAATGACATTCTGAAACTGTGGGTGATCCATAACATTTGTATAGTCTGAATGGTTTAGGGTGTAACAATTTCTAGCTGCCATATTTTATAAGAATAGGAGAATGATAAGATACTGATGGATTCATATAGTCTGCTTCCACATGCCCATACTTCTGAATTCATTGATAATTTTCTAGTGCCCAATCTATCTTACTATACACTCTATTCCCAGTACCTTGTTTATTCGTCCAACTATAGTGTCACCCCTTTGCTCTAATTGGAGTTAGTTGCATATCATCAATCATTCCGTTAAATTCCTGTACTTCAGTAGTAGTTACTGGAGAACCTATTCTATCATCAAAGAATAGAACATTATTAAAAATCACCACTCAACAGCCATGTCTCCTGACTTGATACCTTAATCTGCCTGAGGTCCCTCCATAAACTCTCCCTCTTGTGTCCATCATTATGAGCATAAATGACACTAAGTTGGGTTTTAAACTGAGTTATAGGATCCTCCACACTGCAAAAAGAATGGATAAATTGGTCTGTCATGTGGCTCACTGTCACTTGAATATGGTTTCTCCATAATATCCAGATTCTACCATTCACAGCACATGAGTAGTTGCAACATACATTCCATCCTTTAGCTATCTTCTTCTGGATTTTCTTTGCTTTATGCTCCTTGAACTTTTTTAGGATAAAAAGAACTCTTAGGCTTTTATCAAGTGATGGGTAAGATTTGAGCTTACAATAATATACCCCTTAGGGTTTTCGTTGAATCTCGAGCTATGATTGACTTTTATTCAAGCTCGAAATTGCGGAACCCTTAGGTTCGAATTGAGTGAGAACGAGGTATAACTCTAATTGTATTGGCCCTTATGCTTTTATATTTTCCCTTAGACTCTTTAGATAGGCCCTTAGGCTCTTTATGTTGGGCCAATTCGGCCTCTAAAAATGGCTTTTATTTTTCCCTTTTCGGCTAAAAGACTTAGTGAAAATTTCTTATGCCTTAACATATATTTTTTACACCCATTGGGTTTTTCAATGATCCGATGATCGAAACCTATTTTTATTTGTGTCTTAATGTGTTTGTGTTAAGACAATTTGATACCCCTTGAGGTTATTTCGAAGGCTGATATTATCGAAGCCCTTTTTTATTTGCTTTGCCGAATGTAGCCTTATTTAACCGGTTTTCCAAAGTATTTGAAGGCCTTTTTGTTTATAGCGAAAGTCGGACGTCTTCGAGCCGCGTTATTTTGGAAGTAGCCTTTGATATGGTTGTAGCCTTTAATGTGGCCATAACCTTCGGGTATGTCTTTTGGACTTACTTCCTGATAAGACTTCGAACTTGTTCGAAGTGTTAGTCCCCGAGTATGGTGGCCTTGGCCTATATATCGAGGGGTGCCTCTTTGAGGTATTATGATTTCAAACTTAGATAGCTCGAATGTACAGTCTCCGTGTGTTCGAGGTATGCTTGTACTTGGACCTTGAGCCATTTTTCGCGAGTGTTAGTTTTTCACAATAAATCAGAATCATAAGTACATGACTCGTATAGTAGAAAATTTATTTCAAAACAAGAGATGTTCGAGAAAAGAGAATGCTTCTTTAAATAATTTATACATGCGTAATTGTTTTGTTGTTGGGACTCGGTTAATCTATACGGACACGATTCATTTGACCGTTTGGCCCGTTACAAAATTTTCCTATCGAGACCCATTGATACTGGATATATTTCTCGAACACATAACATCCGAGAGTAATGCCCCCCAGTATTCGAGCTTGATTGCAAAGAAGCCTTGGATACTGTTGAATTACCCTCAGGTAGCACATTATTATTGCCTCATTAAAAATCTCGCAGGAAAAACCAATTTGGGATAAAAATCGGTCTAAGGGAAAAAGAGTGCAACACGTCCTTTAAAACCTGATGCCTCAATTTCTTGGAGCGAATTCCAGCAATGACTTAGTTTCAAATATTTATGTAAAATGAAATAAAAGAGAACGTTATACCTCAGCAATAATACCGCTTAAGGAGTGATATGTTCTAGTTGTTCGACAATGGTTCCCCGTTCATTGTTCCGAGTTTGTAAGACCCTTTTCCGACAATGGTGAGGATCTGGTAGGGTCCTTCACAATTAGGACCGAGTTTCCCTTCATTAGGGTCTCGAGTGTTGATGGTGGGTTTTCTTAGGACCAAGTCCCCGACTCTGAAATGTCGAAGGTTAGTTCTTTTTTTGTAGTATATCTCGATCCGTTGCTTTTGTGCTACCATTCGAACGAGTGCAGCTTCTCGTCTTTCATCTAAAAACTCAAGGCTGGTACTCATGGCCTCGTGGTTTGATTACTCTATTGCATATCAAAATCTGGCGTTGGGCTCTCCGACTTCGACCAGTATTAAGGCCTCGGAGCCATATACTAAGGAAAACGGAGTTGCTCTGATACTGGACTTCGATGTTGTCCGATACACCCATAGAACCTCAGGAAATTTTTCTCTCCACTTCTATTTGGCTTCGTTTAGCCTTTTCTTCAAGTTTTGGATGATAGTCTTGTTCGTTGATTCCGCTTGTCCGTTCCCACTAGGGTGATACAGTGTCAATAGTATCCTCTTTACTTTGTGATCTTAGAGTAATTTTGTTAGTTTGTTGCCGACGAACTGTTTGCCATTATCATATACTATTTCCGTAGGTATCCTGAATCGACAAGCGATGTGATCCCATATGAAGTCGATCACTTCTTTTTGCCTTACCTTTTCGAAGGCCTATGCTTCAAACCATTTAGAGAAATAGTCAGTCATAAATAATATGAACTTAGCTTTACCTGGGATCGATGGCAGAGGACCGACGATGTCCATTCCCCACTTCAATAATGGCCATGGGGATAGGACCCAATGAAGTTGTTCGTCGGGCTGATGGATCATCGGTGCAAACCTCTGACATTTACCGCATCTTCGAACGAACTCCTTATAGTCCTTTTCCATGTTATCCCAATAATATACTACTCTGATGACCTTTCAAACTAGTGACTCGGCGCCAGAGTGGTTCCCGCAATTTCCTTCGTGGATTTATCGTAGAACATAGTCAGTATCTCCTGGTCCCAAGCACACCGCCAATGGACCATCGAACGTCATCATGTACAATGCTCCATCTTCGTCTAATGTGAGTCGAGCAGCTTTGGTCCGTAAGGCCCTCGATTCTTTGGGATCCGACGGTAGCTTCCCGTTCTTCAGGTACTCGATGTATTTGTTTCTGCACTCCTAGGTTAAGCTTGTAGAATTTATCTCAGCATGTCCTTCCTCGATCACAGACCTCGAGAGTTGGACGACAGTCCTCGAGCTGATTCCATCTTCTTCGATCGATGACCCCATATTGGCAAGTGTGTCAGCCTCGGAGTTTTGTTCTTGAGGTACGTGTTGTAGAGTCCATTATTTAAAACGGTGCAAGGTTACCTGCAATTTGTTTAAGTACCTTTGCATTCTATCCTCTCAATCTTCGAAAGTTCAATTTACCTAGTTTACCACCGGTAGTGAGTCACACTTAGCTTCGATTACTTTCGTCCCCAAGTTTTTAGCTAGCTCGAGACCTGCAATCATGGCCTCATACTCGGCCTCGTTGTTAGTCAATTTGGCAGTTTTAATGGATCCCATAGGCGGTTTCTTAACAATACCGAGCCCGGACCTTTCACATTCGAGGCACCGTCCATGAAGAGGATCCATACCCCCGATAAAGTACCAAATTTCAGTAGAAGTTCCTTTTCCACTTCGGGTACGAGACTTGGCGTAAAATGGGCCACGAAGTCTGCTAAAATTTGAGACTTTATGGCCGTTCGGGATTGATATTCGATATCATACCCGCCAAGTTTGACGGCCCATTTGGCCAATCGACCCGATAATTCGGGCTTGTGCAAAACATTTCAGAGTGGATAAGTGGTGATCACACATATGGGATGACACTGAAAAATATGGCTTTAATTTCTAGATGCGCTTATTAATGCAAGTGTCAATTTCTCTAAGTGTGGATACCTAGTTTCAGTATCTCCTACGGTCCGACTCACATAATAAATAGGAAACTGTATACCTTGTTCTTCTCGAACTAACACACCACTCACCGTAATCTCAGACACTGCCAAGTATAGGTACAACTTCTCATTTGCCTTTGGAGTGTGAAGCAAAGGTGGGATCGATAGTACTGTTTCAATTCCTCCAATGCTCGTTGACATTTCGGGGTCCATGTAAAATCATTTTTCTTTTTAAGTAAGGAAAAAAACTTGTTGCTTCGGTCTGATGACCTACAAATGAATCGGGCCAGGGAACACCATCTGCCGTTGGGAACTTCATCATTTGGTCAAGGGTCGACGATACTGCCCTTATGTTGTGGATCCAGGGCTTTCCGAGCAGTGCATTGTACCTCATGTCGCCTTCGATGACATGGAATTTTGTGACTTGGATAGTCCCGGCCACGTTTACTGGTATAATTATCTCCCATTTTGTTGTTTCACTAGCCATGTTGAAGCCATTTAGGACTCGAGATGCATGTACAATTTGGTCTAGCAGTCCGAGCTGCTCCACGACCCTCGATCTAATTATGTTTGCTGAGCTACCTGGATCCACCAGAACACGTTTAACTTGAATTTTATTAAACAGAATAGAAATTACCAGGTGTTGTTGTGCGGCTGAGAGATTCCTTCTGTTTCTTCATCATTGAACGATAGAGTGCCTTCGGGCACATAGTCTCGAGTCAATTTTTCTCTGTGATCGACACTTGGTGCGTTTGAATAAAGGCCCTTGTGGGATGTCGACCCCCTTGGCGATCATGTGGATAACATGCTGAGGTTCTTCTTGCTCGTTCTTTTTATTGGCATCTCTTTCCCTGAAGTGATTTTTGGGTCGATCACTGAGGAACTCTCGAAGGTGGCCCTCGTTTAATAATCGAGCTACCTCCTCTCTCAACTGTCTGTAGTCTTCGGTCCTATGGCCATGCGCGCCATGATACTTACACATTAAGTTTGGATTACTTTGAAAGGGGTCGGCCTGTATAGGCCTGAGCCACCTGGTGTCTTTGATCCTTCTGATAGCCAATACAATCCCCGATGCATCAACACTAAAATTGCACTCAGATAATCGAGGCGCTTCTGTGGGATCTGCATATTTGTCGAATCCAAATTTTCTCATTAGTCCCCAAGAATTCTGCCCTCGGTCACCCCTTCGATCGTTCCGGGCAGAGTTGCATCCTGGACTGTTATTCCTTCGATCTGAAACATACGGCCGATACCGATCTTTATTCGGCCTTGATTCTCTATCAATATCTCTCTGGTTTTTACCTGCAGACCGATTTGGATGTATTGAACCTGAAGGGGATCCCAATTGGTCGTCCTCGACCCTAATCTTCAACTGATATCGGTTATGAATATTTTCCCAAGTCTTAGCCGGGTACTCGATCAACTTCTATTTTAACTGGCGTGATACGATCGAACTTCGCTCGTTTAATCCTTGGATGAAAGATTAAATAGCCCAATCATCAGTGACCGGTGGTAATTCCATGCGTTCCATTTGGAATCGAGACACGAACTCCCTTAGCATCTTGTTATCCCTCTGCTTTACTTTGAAGATATCCGATTTTCTTGTAGCAACCTTTATGGCCCCAGCATGTGCCTTTACAAACGAATCCGCCAACATGGAGAACGAGTCGATATAGTTCAGTGGCGAGTTGTGGTACCAAATTATAGCTCCCTTCGACAGGGTCTCCCCGAATTTCTTTAGCAGTACAGACTCGATTTTGTCATCCTCCAAATCATTACCTTTTATAGCGCACGTATAAGAAGTAACGTGCTCATTGGGGTCTAAGGTCCCGTTGTATTTAAGTATATCGGGCATATAGAACTTCTTTTGGATGGGCTTCGGAGTTGCACTCGGAGGGAATGGTTTTTGCACAAACTTCTTGGAGTCCATTCCCTTTAAGATCGGTGGTGCTCTCGATATCTGGTCAACTCGAGAGTTATACGTTTCCACCTTCTTGTCGTTGGCCTCGATTTTCTTTTCTCCCAATTCTATTCTCTTAGTAAGCTCCTCGAGCATCCTCATTATAGCAGGATCGGTTGTCGAAGTATTATCACCCGATCTTTCAGGAACTGGCTCGGTATAGCGAGTAACCTCTTGTTCGGCCCTATTTGGTGTCCTGTGCTGATTTTGCAACTGAGCAATGGCGTTTTATTGGGCTTGCAGTATTTCAAATATTACTTGGAGACTGACTCCTTCATCTCCTATGCCTTGTGTACCTTGACCGTCAGTTTGACCCTCTCTACGTACACTTCCCTCGGGGTCTGCGCCTAAATCCGCATTCAAGGAAACATCAGAACTTACATCAAGCGGGTTGACGGGCAGTGCACCTCCGAGGTCACCCTGTGGCACCTAGATTCCTGGGGCGACAACATTCTCGTTTTCTCTGTGGAGTCCGAGGCCGTTGTCACCGTGTGTAGATGCGTTTTGTAAGTTTGACATGATTCAACATGAAAGAAAATTCTTGACAAGAAACAAGCGTAAAATAGTGTGTTATACTAGAATTAACACTGAACAGTCACTATTATTCTTATCCCCACGGTGGGCGCCAAACTATTTACATCGAAATACGAGTAACAATTAAACTTGTAATATGTTTATAAGGATACGTGATCTAATTCAACGCCAATTGATAAATGACTAAATAAATAAAAGAGTTAAGAGATTAGAATGAATCAAACCAGTGTCATTTGCAAGTTATCTATCTCGATTTGGATTAGGCTCGAGACCAAGTATTGAGAACAATAAGAACAGTAGAAAATTATAAGTAAGTAAAGAAGCAGCGTATTGTTATTTCTCAGTAAGTGAATGTAATGTATCCTTACAAATGAACAGGGTTCCCCTTTATATAATAGAGGAATCCTAAATAAGGTATGACTCTATTTCGGAAACAAAATACATGATTGATATCAATAACCGTTAGGGGTCCTGTCAATCCCGAGATTCCCGCTAAGATTTGTGGTCGATTACTGATATCTCGCTTATTCTGTTACTCGATGTCAATCGTGTCCGATCTCGATCCTTCGGTCTTCATGTTCTTTGAGCTCGAGCTTGCTTCAATATGAACTTAACCTCGAGGCAGACCCTCGAGCCCGTAAAATCAAATGTGCTCGATTTTTACCGTATATACTTGTATGGTAATTGGTCCTCACACAACACACTTTACATTTATATAGTAGAGGGGAGCAGACCCAGAGACACCAAACTAAATGAAGTTCTTGAAAAACGGTGAATGGCAAGAGGACAACAGTGGAGTGCAGTGGCCAAAATTCAATCAAAACCTGCAAAATGTGGATATTGAATTAAGCGGTGACAAGCCAGATAAGACAATATGGAAACCAGATAGCAAGAGAGTTTTTACTGTCTCTTCAGCTTGGAAGATTCTGTGAGAAAAAAGAAACCACCACTCTACTGATTCAAAGATATGGCATAAGTCGGTACCACTTAAAATGACATTCCTCACTTGGAGAGCAGTCCATAATGGCATTGCCACTGATGAAAGAGTCTCAAAAATGGGGTTTCAAAATGTTACTGTTGTAACTCTCCTACTATTGAAAATGCTGAGCATTTATTTTGCGCTGGAAATTTTCAAAGGCTGTCTGGACTAACTTTTGTGCTCCCTTTGGTATTACATGCAGGAATGTAATACCAAGGCTGTCAGTACAGTTTTTGTACTCATGGTGGAATTACAGAGCCATCAACTAATTGAACTCCCTTCTATCTAAAGGTCAATAGCCTTGATATCTCTAAACCTCGCACGAATAGTTAGATAAAAGTTTTGTAGCCTGTATGTTGGAACAAGCAAGGAAACGATGCAACAACTAATTGAACAACCAATTAATCACAGAATTTAGGGAGAAGCCACCACCAATTTTCCATAAATTAAACAGTGATGGTTCTTGTATTGCTTGTTCGTGTGGAGGAGTAATCAGAGATTGCAACGGAAAATTTATTATGGCATATTCTCTTTTCTTAGGTAAGGGCACGAGTAATTGGGCAGAAGGACAAGCTCTGCTGTTTAGTTTGCAAAATTGTGTTGCTAAGGGACTGAACAATCTGGTCGCAGAAGTTGACTCAAATCTAATAGCATCTGTTGTCAACAATACAACTAGCAGCCCGTGGAGAATGCTACAGGTAGTGGGCAAGATTAAACCAGTGGCGCATGCAAGATTTTATTCAAGCGAGTTCAATAAATATAATAACATTAGGGGAGATAATAGTCAATAATAAAAATTACCGAGTAATAGAAAGTAAATCTTGAACATATATATATATATATATATGTGTGTGTGTGTGTCAACTTTTAATCCGTTATAAGACTATAAATTTCTTCAGTTTTAAATTCTTATGTTTTACTCAAACGATAAGTTAATACAAAAACGATCTAATAATTTTGAAACACTATAAATATAAATAAAGTATGAATTAAAATGAACAGACAATTTACTTAAACAATAAGGAAATAAACACACAGTTTAATAAAACAACAAATAAATTTAAAAAGAACTAATTGCAAAATAAGAAGAAGAGAAAAAACGCAACTTTACATAAAAGTGCAAAATTATGATATTAGAAATTAAATACACAAATTTCACTAAAATAAACTTTTAAAAGCTAAGTATTATTTACAAATAATAAATAATTATAACAATTAAAAACAACTTTTATATGACAAATGGAAAATAGTAAACTCAAAGGGAAAAACAACCTAACAATTTTGATACATGTGTAGTAGTTTTACCTCAAATAAACACACAACTTTTGCAGTTAAGAATATTTGATAATAATCTAAGTTTTTAAAAAAATTGTGGCTAAGTCCTATAATTAGAGCTTCATTTTTTTTCTAAGACTATAGTCACACGTGAATTGTTTGCATTTAACTTTTAATTTTGAGATTAAAGAAAGGAAAAGGTAAATTAAATTATTTTAAATAATAATAATAATAATTCCTAAATAATCTTAATAATTACATAGCTATTTTTTTCTTATAATGTACGAAATAAAGCAAACCAGTCGATTGTGAAAAGGTCTCGTAACTCGTAAGTTAGCTGAAATCTAGAATGAAATTTATTTGATGTGCACAATAATTTCTTCTACTTCAAACTTCCTAGTTATAATTATTACATATTCTAAGAAGTATCTTAATATTTTATCATATTATTTGGATGTTTGGCTCTTACCATCGGACAAAATGAGTATTGGCTCATGTGTTTTAATAAACCATCTATATATTCCCTAACATTTGTCACTCATTAGTAAACTTTTCCTAATATGTTCACCTTTAGCTCCCTTTTCCTTAAATAAAGTTGTCACGATCCAAAATCCATTAAAGGTCGTGATGGCACTAAAGACACCACTGTCATGCTAGTCAACACTAAATAGTTAATTAAATTCTCAATTTAATATTTTTTAAATCATTTCTTTTCATTATATAAATTAGCAAATAATGAACTTCCACTGAGTAACAAATGTCTTTAACAAATTCGAATAATGGATAAATCTTGTAGTCATCCCAGAACCCGGTGTCACAAGTGTATGAGCAATTTCTAGAAAATAAGATGTAATACAATAATCTGTCCGGAATACAATTGGACAGTAGAGGAGGCACAACACAATACTCTGAAAGAGACTCTGCTGGCTGCGGTCGTCTCGAGAGGTGTAACTCACCTATGTCTTTGTATCGCCCATTCCGATGCGCCGACTGGGCCGCTAGACATATATGTGCATGTGCAACAAAATGCACAACAAGTATAGTATGAGTACAAAAAATAACGTGTACCCAGTAAGTATCTCGCCTAACCTCAAAGAGGTAGTGACGAGAGGTCGACTCCGAAACTTACTAGTGGTCCAATAATATCAGGTACAATAACAAAAAATGAATAAATATGAAACAGAGTAAATATATGACACTAACAAGTATAAATTTTGCGGTACAATCTCAACTAGCAAGTTTCCCTCTGTGATCGAAGCATACATATAGATATAGTGAATTTCATCAAGAGGTTGTAATAATTCAACTAAGCGAAAAACCCTTAGATACACTGGTTTCTAACCGAATATTACGCATGAACTCAATCTCGCTTTTATATATATATATATATATATATATATATATATATATATATATATATATATATATATATCTAGGAAATGTCGAGGCGTACGGTCCGATCCAAGATAAAAGTATATAGTGCACTGCTAGAGGGTCGAATGGCGCGAACCATAGATGAATCTATTAACTTGCCGAGGAGAACGGCCCGCTCCCATGAGAGTGTGGTGTATAAATCATGTCGAGGCGAACGGCCCGATCCCATAAGAGAAGTGGAAGGAAATACCCCACTCGCGAAACATACATGTGACGTAGTTACACATAGATTTCTTAAGTTATTATAATATTCCTCAATTCCTTTCGAAAGTACGAAGTTCAACGAAACCTTTTAAATCTTAATTTTCTTAAATTCAACTCCTTTTAAATCATTTAATAAGTGAACTCAATCTCGCTCTCTCTCTCTCAAGACAAACAATAAATATAAATCAATAATAATATCGACAAGGCATGATGTAAGCCTAAAACTACCCGGACATAGGCATAGCTAGTAGCCACGTGCGGAATCTCGTCACCTCGTGCATACGTAGCCCCCACAAATAGAAACAAAAAACATTTTAGTCCAACTATGGGGTTAATCCCCTCTTACAAGGTTAGAAAGGAGACTTACCTTACTCCGAAGTTCCATAACCGACATTCCACGCCCTTCCAATGACTCTAATAAAAGCACCACACTCAAAAACTGGCCAATAATCATGCAAATCCATAAATGTATGCTCAATTTTACTCATAAAAATCCAATTTACAACAATTCCTAACCCCAATCGCAAAGTCGATAAAAATCACCCTCGGGCCCACGTGCCCGGATTTTGAAACTTTTCGAAAATAAAGTTTACCCATAGCCTCATGATCTCAAATATATAATTTACTCCAAGTTCTATGACCAAAATCGTGGTCAAAATCCAAAAATATCAATTCTAGGTTTTTCTACCAAAAGCCCCATAATTTACACAATTTCCATGTTTAAATCCTTATGAAATCATGTATTTAACCTAATACTTGCAAGAATTACTTAACTCATAGAAGATGATGAAATCCCCTCTCTTCAAGGCTCCAAAATAGCCCAACCAAAGTGAGAAATGAGTATAAAATGGTCAAATCCCGTCTTAAAATACACACTGCCCAGCGATTCTTCGCACCTGCGGTGCACCAGCCGTACCTACGGAATTTCCATCGTAGGTGCGGTTTCCCCCCAAGCTCGGCGAATTCCGCTTCAGCAGATTAGCTTCCGCACCTGGCTGCCTTTCTCGCTCTCGCACCTGCATCTCTACACCGCACCTGCGTCCTCGCAGGTGCGGACAGCTCTTCGCACCTGCGATCAGTGCCCTCCATCGCCCAGACCGCACCTGGTGACCATTTCCTCGCTTATGCGGTCACGCACCTGCGATCAAATTTGCGCATGTGCGATTACATCAGAATTGGTGCACTTCAGCCATTCCTCAAGTTCCATTTCGATCCGTTAACCACCCGAGGCCCCCGAGACCCCGTCCAATCACACAACCTGTCCCGAAACACATTACGAACATAGTCGAGTCTTGAAATCAAATCAAACAACGCAAAAACCACGAATCGTGCCCCAATACGAATTTGATGAACTTAAGAACTTCAAACTTCTTCCTTCGATGCTAAAACCCATCAAATTACGTCCGATTGACCTCAAATTTTGCACACAAGTTATATTTAACATTGCGGACCTACTCTAACTTCCGGAATCAGAATCTGACCCCGATATTAATAGTCCATCTCCGGCCCAACTTCTCGAAAACCTTCGAATTTCTAACGTAGCCAAATGACTCCAAAATGACCTACAGACCTCCAAATTCACTTCCGATCGCGGTCCCAATACCAGAATCACCGTACGGAGCTATTCCCAGACTCAGAATCCCAAACTGGCATCGATTACTTTGAATTGCACTTCAACCCCAAATTTATGAAATTCTTCCAAAATGCTAACTTCCACAATAGGCGCTGAAACGCTCCCGGGCCATCTAAAACCCAATCCGGACCTACGCCCAAGTCCAGAAATCATCATACAAACCTGTTGGAGCCTTCAAATCCCGATACCGAGATTGTTTTCCCAAAAATCCAACCTTAGTCGATTCTTCCAACTTAAAGCTTCCAAAAACGAGAATTTGCTTTACAATTCAACTCCAAAACTCCCGGAATTCAATTCCGACCATGAAAACAAGTCATAACACCTGAAGTGAAGCTACTCATGGCCTCAAACTGCTGAACGGCGCGCTAGAGCCAAAACGACCAGTCGGATCGTTAGATCTCTCCCATTTAAACATAAGTTCGTCCTCGAACGTGCTAAGAACTGCGCTAGAGCTTTCTGAAATCACTTCTGAACACCTAGTGCACCTACCTGTGCTACCACAACTCAGTTGAGCACATTAGTTCGATCAAATCTGAAGATATGTTTTTCCATTTAGGCAAATGAGCCTCAGATCCCGATTCCAACATCCGAAATTCTCTGCCTGGCCTGCTTCCAACATATGAATGCCGTAACAATCACCACATGCTGTACCAAAACATGAATGCACGCCCTTGGTGAATTCTCACCATGCACCATATCATTCACAAGGCCATAATAACACTCTCTGATCAGAATAGCCGACATTTCCCGAATCTAATGCTCATAATGCACCCCATGACACATCTAAGTCTTGTTCCAACTCTCGCAATTCCACCTTGATGGAAGAGATGTGTAGAAATTCATAACCAACTACCGGGTCAACAAATCATTGAGTCTATACTCCTGACAAGAATCATTACCTCATTCTGAGCCAAATAATGGTATTTTCTCTTTAATATACTTCACATAATTCGATTGCACTGATCCTAGATCCAATAATCTCATCTCACCCAATATGAGATGCTCAGGAAATCAGCCACCCCAGACATGACCAACAGTCTCACATGATGCCACAACGCCAACAAACTACAAACTCGAATGTGATACATAAGGAAATGAACCCTGGAAGGAACTACTCAACTCACATAACTAATATGAACTTTTCTCAGGAAAAGGTGAAATAAAACACATAAAAGAATAGAATATGAAAATTGTACTCATCATCACACTGTTGCGGCGTGCTACCCGATCCAAATAACATACTCGTGGCGGCGTGCCACCCGATCCACACATAAAATTCACATAAGGAGCTATGCACCGAGCTAAATTGCTCATTACTACAAAATACTAAATATCGGTCACAAGCGCACCAAGTGCATAATACCAACACTAGGGAGACAGATAGTGTCATACGCTACAACACTCAAGCACAACTGAGGTGAGATATATAATCTGAATCTCAAGAGTCATCATGCTCGCATAACCCCATCTCTACATGGAACCTCAACACATTAGAAATTTATCAAGCCGTTACACGAATCACACGACACAATATAACCTTACACGAAATAGCCGATAACGAAACAACATCCATCATCCGAATACTCCTCCATGAGGAACGCTATGCTGAAATGAACATACCTGACATGATATAGAGCCCACATTCATATTTAAATTCATTCACAAACCTCAAGCCAATTCTGATCGCACCGAACTAGATTAATAGCCCTAACTGGTTCCACAATAACCCACTTTTCTAATAACACGCGAGAATAACCATCATAGCCGGGACAAACTCCCACAATCCACAACCAAATGAACCGAGCGCCCCCCAGGCATAAATTCTCAAATACGCAATCTTACCACATTCTTCATACTTGGTCTAAATCTTCCATCAATCAAGTGACTACATGTCACCCTTATACAATCTTCCCATGGAATATACTCCCACGACCTCACGCACCAGGTAACAAGTCTGCACCTTCATACTACCGGCCATACAAATGCATGTAAAGCAAATCAAGAAATCTGCAACCAGAACGCAAAGCTTCTTACACAACCTCCAATCTCAGGTGATGCTGGAGACAATACCAGCTTACTCTAAACATCCCAATCCCTTTCCTGCTCATCTGAGCTCGGGGCATCCTTGCCAACACCGAACCGCAACCCTGATCCTCATTTTCAAATTTCGTACCGCTCACTGCACCTAACATGCCAATATGCGATAGCACAAGAATTTCACCATCACCTCTGAATGACTAACACGGTAAACTCTTCATCTTATAGAAACTTTTCACTTAGCTCATTTCAACAGAACCGTAGCAACAGGCGAGTGAATTCCCATAATCGTAGAACCTGCAAATCCTCCAGTAGTGGTCTAAACCACCATAACCCTTATGGAATTCGCCTACGCATCACATACCATAATACTTGAATACTCCCAAATAGAACCAATCATGGCGGCTGTCAAGCCTCACATGTATTGCCATAAATCATATGCATAATCTAACCATGCTGGAAGAACTGATCACTGCCACGATCACGCCAATCCAATCATGGCTAACTGATCCGGCTTCTTCTAACTTATCCTTAACTTGACTCAGAATACTAATAACTCCAGTCAACACATAACAACTCAATATGCACTCTTCCTGAGGGGCCTTGCATCATGAGACCATGTTGTCTCCAAACTCATGAACTGGTTCATGCCCTCCTTCCTCCCAAATACTGCACTACAAGCTGAAAATTTCATAGAACATTCCGAGCCTATTATCATGTTCCACTGCAAAGCTCGATTCTTAACCATACCGCGACATGAGATCCTTAAGCACCGCATTTTAACCATTGAATTTGCTAGGACCGTCGTTGAAATTCACCCACTCTGGCTTGGTCCCGAATATAATCAACTACAACGCTCCGCTGGCACATGAACACCCCTCTCATGAAGCACCCAGCTGAATCGCTCCCCTTGAAAATCAACTCTGCAAGAAGCATAACTCATGAATCTTCCCAAAGCCCGAATACGAGCCGATAAAGCCAACCATACCACACCTTTACCAAATCCTTTGCTCAAATTACTAATTACGTTCTCTTTCCTTAGCTACAATAACCCATCAATATGCTAATACCCAGAAATATCACAAATAGACGACCACGCAACCCTACCATAGGCGATGGAACTCTCCCACTTAGCTTGAAGTTACCATTACACAACTCTGGAACCCACCAAGATTCTTTCTTCGTTGCTGAACTGATCTTGCGCCACCAATTTTCTAAATTCCTCGAAATCCTTCCATTAGCATCTCATGAACACTCTGCATCTCCGTCAACATTTTTCTATTCGACCTCTTGCTGGATAGTCAGTAGAATTCTTCACTGAAGCTTTTCCAACCACGTGACCACTGACCTGCCCACCGGAGATAAGCCACATGCGAAAATTACCTGCTGACATCACCCGACGATGCTGCACTTCACAATCACTACGATATCAATAACCTATCCTGAGCCCCTTCCATGCACCCACTGTAAATAGTCCGATCACTCCTTATGGACCTCAACTTAAATGTGCGACAATATTTTTTGCAAATTCAAAGTTACATTGTATCCTTCTTCATACCAAGCAACCCCTTTCTGTTACATCCAATTCCCCCGCCATGCAACATCCAATATTTCAAATTAAGCCCGTGGACCCAATCACCGTCCACTAAAATTCCAAAATCACTCTAAACCCTTTATCAAGGTGCGTAGTTACCCTGCCACTGAATCCATATGCTACTCTGCCACTCTCTCACTTAGGTCAAGCTCACTTCCTTAAGCAACCATTCGACTCCTGATTCTCATGGTTGGCGTTCCAGAAGTTAACCACCGCCTGACACTTCCCACATGTCACTCCTCATCCTTTGCTGCTCAAATGTTGCCTTATACCAATATCTATCTCTGTATTACTTGAACCAACATGTCGCTACCACCTTAAACCTTTCCGAAGATCATCTTTCTCGAGTCGTCAACATTGAAAACATCGGTCCGATCCTGAACCACCGCACATCGCGATCTATGACAGTCGCTTCCCCAATACTATCCCACAACATCCTGCCCCGAGGGAAAAAATTGAAGAAGATCATAGCACCGACGAACTTTAACACATTCAAACGAGGACGACGACACCACGTCGCAGATAAAAGTTCTACCACACTAGAGCACACAAAGTCTTGTTACTCTATCAACCCACACCCGAACATTTATATTCTGATCGTTTTTTCTCTACTGAAAATAAAATACTAAATCTCTGAATCATGCACTGAGCTGAACCGATAGAACGGCCTTCGCAAGGCGATGACAATATCCTCATCGAATACGCAGGGAGACACATCCTGCACCATATCTGTAGTACCATTGAAATTACTCACCTCCCAATTTATAACCAGCACTTCGCGTCGTATAAGATTGAATAGGAATTAAAGGCATAAGCCTCAAGAAATCAAACCGCACGATGAGGAATCAAGAAGGGAAGTACTCCTAACAGCCATGTAGCCTCTCGAAGATAAGTACAAACGTCTCTATACCGATCTGCAAGACTCTACTAGACTCGCTCATGACTCGTGAGACCTAGGGGAACCTAGCGCTCTGATACCACGTTGTCACGACCCAAAATCCATTAAAGGTCGTGATGGCTCCGGACACCACTATCAGGCTGCCAACACTAAATAGTTAATTAAATTCTCAATTTAATATTTTTGAAATCATTTCTTTTCATTACATAAAATAGCAAATAATGAACTTCCACTGAGTAACAAATGTCTTTAAAAAATTCGAATAATGGATAAATCCCATAGTCATCCCAGAACCCACTGTCACAAGTGCATGAGCAATTTCTAGAAAATAAGATATAATACAATAATCTGTCTGGAATACAATTGGACAGTAGAGGAGGTACAATACAATACTCTGAAAGAGACTATGCTGGATGTGGTCGTCTTAAGAGGTGAAACTCACTTAAGTCTTTGTATCGCCCATGCCGCTGCGCCGATTGGGCCGCTAGACATATATGTGCATGTGCAACAAAATGCACAGCAAACGTAGTATGAGTACAAAAAATAACGTGTACCCAGTAAGTATCCCGCCTAACCTCAAAGAGGTAGTGATGGGAGGTCGGCTCCGACACTTACTAGTGGTCCAATAATATCAGGTATAGTAACAAAAAATGAATAAATATGAAACAAAGTAAATATATGAGACTAACAAGTATAAATTTCGCGGTACAATTCTTTTCTTTTCAATTTACTCGGCTCTCAACTAGAAGGTTTCCCTCCATGATCGGAGAATACATATAGATATAGTGAATTTCATCAAGATGTTGTAACAATTAAACTAGCGAAAAACCCTTAGATACACTGGCTTCTAGCCGAATATTACGCACGAAGTCATCGCCAACAATCAGCTTTTATCCCTTGGTGTCAAAGGGAGAGTTCCATGAGGATAATATATATATATATATATATATATATATATATATATATATATATATATATATATATATATATATATATATATATATATATATATATATATATATATATATATATATATATATAGGAAATGCCGAGGCGTACGACCCATCCAACATAAAAGTAAATTGTGCACTGCCAGAGGGTCGAATGGCACGAACCATAGATGAATCTATTGACTTGCTAAGGCGAACGACCCGCTCCCATGAGAGTGTGGTACATAAATCTTGCCGAGGCGAACGGCCCGATCCCATAAGAGTAGTGGAAGGAAATACCCTGCTCGCAAAACATACATGCGACGCGGTTACACATAGATTTCTTAAGTTTTTATAATATTCCTCAATTCCTTTCGAAAGTACGAAGTTCAGTGAAATCTTTTAAATCTTAATTTTCTTAAATTCAACTCCTTTTAAAACATTTAATAAGTGAACTCAATCTCGCTCCCTCTCAAGGAAAACAACAAACATTAATCAATAATAATATAGACAAGGCATGATGCAAGCCTAAAACTATCCGGACATAGGCATAGCTAGTAGCCACGTACGGACTCTTGTGACCTCGTGCGTACATAGGGCCCACAAATAGAAACACATAACATTTTAGTCCACCTATGGGGTTAATTCCCTCTTACAAGGTTAGAAAGGAGACTTAACTCGCTCAGAAGTTCCATAACTAGCATTAAACGCCCTTCCGATGACTCTAATAAAAGCGCCATGCTCTAAAACTAGCCAATAATCATGCAAACCCATAAATGTATGCTCAATTACTCATAACAATCAAATTTACAACAATTCCTAACCCCAATCGCAAAGTCGATAAAAATAACCCTCGGGCCTACGTGCCCGGATTCTGAAACTTTTCAAAAATAAAGTTTACCCATAACCTCATGAACTCAAATATATAATTTACCCCAAGTTCGATGACCAAAATCGTGGTCAAAATCCAAAAATACCAATTCTAGGTTTTTCTACCAAAAGCCCCACAATTTATACAATTTCCATGTTTAAATCCTTATGAAATCATCTATTTAACCTAATACTTGCAAGAATTACTTACCTCAGAGTAGATGATGAAATCCCCTCTCTTAAAGGCTCCAAAATCGCCCAACCAAAGTGAGAAATGAGTGAAAAATGGCCAAATCCCGTCTTAAAATACACATTGCCCAGCGATTCTTCGCACCTGCGGTGCACCAGCCGCACATGCAGCTCCGCACCTGCAGAATTTCCATCGCAGGTGCGGTTTCCCCCCAAGCTCGGCGAATTCCGCTTCTGCGGATTAGCTTCCGAACCTGCGCCCCCAGGCTACCTTTCTCGCTCTCACACCTGCGTCTCTACACCGCACCTGCGTCCTTGTTGGTTGAATTCCCAATGCACACGCAAGTGTACGTGGTCGACAAGTAATATAGGA
>MDKJ01095138.1:0-23709 GCA_005239525.1 Nicotiana knightiana
ATATAAAGCGGAAGGAAATTACAGAAATCAATCACGAAACAACACAAAAATACACAGAAAGATTGACAACAAAATTAGCCGAATCGAAAGGAAACACAACACAATAGAGAACACCAATAACTCTAACTCCACGTTGGTTTGTTCACATCGGGCCTTAGCCATTAAAATCCATAACTGGTAGAAATCTTTAAAAAACAGTTCATATGAAAAACTTTTACAAATAAAATCATTTTAGTATGGAAGAGTTTCCTTTGAAAACATACTTTATCCAAAAGTAGATATAAGTATATTTAATAGAGAGAATTGCGTAAAACATAGTTTTCTTTCTAAATACGAAACTTCCCGAAGATGTTTTCCCAATAAATGACTTCCAAATATCATTTTAGGCAAGACTAGTGCTTTCCAAATATACCTTCGATGTAAAAGTCATTCAAATATAATCATTTCGAAACCATTACTTTTTCAATAATACCTTTCAATAAAATCCCTTGATCAAAATCTCCTCAAGATTTATCTACTGGAACTCAGAAATTGCCATGCAATACAGGAGGAATATCAACTCTTGCCAATAAATGCAGTAAGCGATCAGTAGGAATATCCAAATTTAGAACAACGGAATAAAATGTAAAGACAAGTGCACGACATCACCCTTCGTGATTTTACTCTCATCCTCACCAAAACAAGTGCACGACATCACCCTTCGTGCTTTACTCTCATCCTCACCAAAACAAGTGCGCGAGATCACCCTTCGTGCTTTACTCTCATCCTCACCAAAACAAGTGCACGGCATCACCTTTCGTGCTTTTACTCTCATCCTCACAATGCAATAAATAAATAAAACGGCACGACATTATCCTTCGTGCTTTTAAATATCATATCATGGCACGGCATCACCCTTCATGATTTTACACTCTCATCCTCATAATGCAATAAATAAATACACGGCATCACCCTTCGTTCTTTACACTCTTCCTCACAATGCAACAAATAAATACACGACATCACCCTTCGTGCTTTACACTCTTCCTCACCCAAACAATATCAAGAACAATAATTTGGCAAGGAACATCAACAATATGAACCATAAATAACAACATACCGGCAATGGAGTCAACAATACAAACAATATCATTAACAACATAAACAATAATAGAAACCATAACATCCCGGCAAGGGAGTCAACAAGGCAAACAACATCATAAACAACGGAATAATAAGAGAAACCACACAATCCCAGCAAGGGAAACAACCATAAACAATCTCACCTAAACGGTTAACTTCACGGAATAAACTCAACTTCAACAAAGGCCCAGTAATAGGCTACATCAAGGAAATACCAATGACATAAATGTCTAACAATTAGACCTAAGTAGTAATTAAGGAAATAGTCATATAAATCACAATGTAAGACTCACGGGCATGCTTGACTCCATCGAATAGATGTTCCAACTCGGCTAGTCAACTGTAAGGCTAGATGACACTACTTATAGACAATTAGGAAAGCTAGGGAGAAAATATAGCATGAAGATGAGAGAAGTAGAATATTTAATTAAGTCAAGTAAGGTAAAGTAGCCAACGAATGAATCCAAAAACAAATAAATCTAATTAAATAGGAAGGGATGAAATTAACAACCAATGATTCAAATGTAACAATTACAAATCATACACGGTAATATAAGAACCTACGAATCCTAAAAGGCCAATCTAATTGCAAATAAGTTCGAGTACACACTCGTCACCTCGCATAATCAGACTACAATCAACAAGGAAGACTCAATCCTAAGGGGTAGTTCCCCCACACAAGGTTAGTCAAGATACTTACCTCAAAAATGACAACCCGGTACTCAAAAATAGACTTTTCGGGAGAAAAGACTTCCGGACGGCTCAAAATCAACTAAAACAACTTCAAAATACACATAAAACGTATAAGGATTTATCCCGAACAATAAAGTTTCAATCTTTACAAAATTATAAAAATCGTCCCCCGGGCCCGCACCTCGGAACCTGACAAATTTTACAAATTCCGATTACCCATTCCGATACGAGTTCACCCATACTAAATTTATCTAATTCCGATAACATTTGGTCTTTCAAATCATGAATTTTTATTTTTGAAGTTTTCTTTCAAAACTCACAACTTCCTCAACCCAAAACACAATTTAAATGATGGAAACAAGAACTAATTCATGAAATATAATTAATTCTAGTGGAAGAACACTTACCCATTAGATTTGTGTGAAAAACCCTCAAAGAATCGCCAAAACCCGAGCTCTAGAAGTCAAAATATGTTAAAAATGGTGAAACCCCGATTTTGAAAAACTTATATTCTGCCCAGACGTTAAATGAATCGCGATCGCTGAACATGGTTTGCGATCGCCAAGAAGAAAGAGGAAAGCTACCCAGGTTGTTCATCATGAACGCAGCAAGGAGTTCGCAAACGCGGAGGAGGAGAACAGGAAGCTATGCGATCGCGTACTGAAGAACGCGAACGAGAAGAACAAAGTTTGGGCGACCAGCAAGTAGGGACACATCGCGATCGCGAAAGAATCACTGCGATCGCGATGAAGGAAAAATGGGCGGGGCAAATAGAACACTACGCGATCTCGGCTTGGGCTACGCAATCGTGAAAGAGGGCAACATACACCAGAAACAGTAGTTCAAAAATGGAAGAAAATGGTCCGAAGCCCATCCGAAATGCACTCGAGGCCCCCCGGGACCCCGTCAAACCACACACACAAGTCATATAACCTAACCCCGACTCGCTCGAGGTTGCAAAACACATAAAACAACACTAAAACGATGAATTAAACCAAAAATCAATGAAATTCCTCAAAACTTCTTTAAACCTTAAATTTTGCATTTACGGTCCGAATCACATCTAATGAAGTCCGTTTCTTACCAAACTTCACAGATATGGCACAAATATTATGTCGAACCTGTACCGGGCTCCGGAACCATAATATGGGCACGATACCATAGGTTTCACATATAATTTCATTTTCAAAAACCTCTTTTATTTTCAGAAAATAATTTCTTTTGAAAATTCATTTCTCAGACTTAGGACCTCAGAATTTGATTCCGGGCATACGTTCAAGTCCCATATTTTCCTATGGACCCTCCGGGACCGTCAAATCACGGTTCCGGGTCCATTTACCAAAAACGTTGACCGAAGTCAACTTTATTCAAATTTCTAATACAAAATTATCATTATATCACTTTTTCACATAAAGGCTTCCCGGCTACACACCTGGACTGTGCATGCAAATCGAGGTAAGATAGAAGGAGGTTTTTACGACCTCGGAACACAGAATTAGCTAGAAATATATGAGATGACCTTTTGGGTCATCACATATATGCACTATTTTGAATGTGTGTGTGTGTATTTAAAAATGAGGGAAAAATTTGGTATCAATACATGGTCTACCAAGAATTTTGTTGTAACCCATGTCACCGTCCACCACTTCAAATAAGGTGGTCTTTGTAGCCCTTTCAGCGTTCGTGGGCAGCAAGATCTCCCCTCATATTGTCACAATTGCCAAGTTGAACCCGGCGAGGAGTTTTATTGTAGAATGATACTTCCAGTTAATTTGGCTTGTTCCAGCACTCTTCATTGAATGATGTTGGCTGAGCTTCCCAGGCCAACTAAAACACATTTAATCTTAAAATCCATAACATTAAGAGAAATTACTAGGGCGTCGTTATGCGGCAGAAAAAGCCCGTCGGCATCTTCCTCCGTGAAAGTGATGTCATCTTCAGCGACTTCCTGAAGTCTCTTGTTGTGGGTCACCAATACATCCAATTTCTTGGATCTTGAGAAAGTTACACCATTGATTCCATTCCCTCTGAAAATCATGTTGATAGTTCACCGAGGAGGGTCTTCCCCTATCTTTGAGGGTTATGCGTTGTCCCGACTAAGAGCATAATTGTTCTTGGCTCGGTCGCCCAAGAACTCCCTGAGATGGCCGTTCTTCAATAGCGTTGCCACCTCTTCGTGCATATGTCGACAATCCCCAGTCCTGTGGCTGTGAGTCTCATGATATTCACACCATAAGTTGGGACCCCTCTGGCTGGGACCGCATCTAATTGGCTTCGGGAATCGCGCTTTCTTGATGTTTCTCATTGTTGTTACCAGCTCCATTACGTTGATGTTGAAACTATAATCAGATATCTTAGGTAAATGAGGAATCTCGGGTCCTCGGTACCTCTTTTTCTTGTAGTGACCTATTTTTCCGGTCGAGGTCGGGTCTTTTATCGGGAGCGAACCTATCTGAGGACCGGAACCCTTTACTGGCGCATCCTTGGGATCTCTCGTAAGGCAAGAATCGGACTTTAGAAGACTGCCGGTTTGCTTCAAAATCATCCTTGCACTTATCCCAGTTCTTGTCTCGGTCACGTCCCTTGGTTGATGTCGGAAACCCGAGTTGATCATCTTCTATCCTTATCTTTGATTCATAGTGGTTATGGACATCCTCCCATGTGGTCTCTTTAAACCCAAGAAAGATTTCCTTCAACTTTTGGGAGGCATTGGAGTTCCTCCGATTCAACCCCCTTAGTGAACGCCCCAGCTGCCCATTCCTCAGGTACATCCAGTAACATATCTTTTCTTTCTGGAATCTGATCACGAACTTCCACAGCAATTCGAACTCACCTTGTGCAATCTTGAATATGTCCGCCTTATGTGCTTAGACCTTTCTGGACTCGGCATGGGCATTTATGAATGGATATACGAGCATTTCAAAAGAATCAATAAAATGCTCGGGTAAAAGAGAATATCATGTTAGGGTCCCTTTCGTGAGGGTTTCTCCAAATTTTTTCAGCAAAACCGACTCAATCTCATGCTTAGCCAAGTCGTTTCCTTTCACCACACTTGTATAAGTTGTGATGTGTTCCTGAGGATCTGAAGTCCCGTCGTATTTTGGTATGTACGGCATCTTGAACCATTTCAGAATCAATATCCGGTGCTGCACTCGGCTTAAACTGTAACTGGGTGTACTTCTTCGAATATGAGCCTTTCAAAATTGGTGGTGCGCTCGGAATTTAATCCATTCGGGCGTGAAACTCCTTCGTGTTCTGATCCATCCGCTCGTTCATTTCCCTCATGAATCTCATGAGTTCGGTTTTGAAGGGATCATTATCGTTATTATTACCAGATCCGCTACCGGTTCCCCTGCTCTGTCAAAGCCGACCTCACCCCTCAGGGTATTATTATCAATTCTTTGAGCTATTTGATTTCTAGGAGCGCCAGGAGGAACTAGGGATCTTCCATTTGCATTGTTGGAAGCACATGATAATGCCTGCTTTAGTTCCATCATGGCCTGGTCCTATCTTGAGATATGGACCATGATATCTTTTTGCTGCTCTCTCAAGATCCTTACTGTTTCCGCAACGTGCTCGTCCTCCGCATCAACTAGAGTTGTCTCCCGCACATGTCGGGGATATTTTCTACCATGGATTGGAGTTTTCACGTCCCCCTCATTGCGGGTGTCACTAATTGAATCCTCATGTTGAGGCCGATTTTCGTGTGCCTCAACATTGTTTGCGATGTTGACATCGTTAGTTGCCATTTTTGATTTTTTGCTAAGAAACAAAGAATCAAACGAGTTAGTAATAGATGCAGGGGTCAACTCAATTACACAAGTGTTTAAATCCAACGGCGGGCACCAAACTCTTTACCCGTAAAACAACACAGTTGAATTTATTACGTGGTTTATAGACAAGCGAATTGATTTGACCCTAAATGATAAATAAAGTAGATTCAAAATAAGACTCAACGTTAAAATCAAAAGAAATGGCAGGCTTAGCTCGGGGACGGATGCTTTCGAGGATAGAAATAAGAGCAATATAAACAGAAAGTAAAGTTGTGTTATGTAGCTTGAGAATAGAATGTAATATAAGTTTTGCCAAAGATTTCGTATCCCTACAATGATTGTTGAAGCTACTATTTATAGCTATATCTAGAAAACAAGATCTTAGGATCAAGCTCCTCTGAAATGACAGTAAATGAGGCTATTGATGAATATGTAACAGCACGCTATGAATGCAAAAATTCTCTGCAACGGTTGCCTATTTAATACTAGGGAATATTCTTCATTAAATGTCATCTGGTGACAAACATTCAACCCGCTCACGCTGATCGATTTTCCCTCGGGATTTAACTGGTGACAACTACAGTTGATGTTCCCGGTCTTGGTTCTCACTCGATTTTTCTATCATCTGTCTCCAGTTCTACATGTCGCTCTATCATTCGACCATTTAATATAAGCCAAATTTTACCCTATATTGTACATATTAAGGGGCGTGTCAGGCTCGAGGTTCATATTTGTCACAATACAAGCTCATGACACGTATGTCTGATTTGATCCAACACACCTCATGAATTTTTCTCTTGGGCTACGTCATCATCGAGTTCAAAAGTGCAAGTACCATAAAGCGACATATTCAAAAAGTTGTCTGCTTAAAAACTTGACCCATTCTCATCAACCCACCCTCCATCACACGCATCATTTAGTAGAAAAATATTTAAAAAAAAAATCTCATTCTGTCCATTTTCTTAATCGATGTGCCACTAAAAATTCATATTGATGGTGCTCGTATGTTTCAGAAATTGAGTCAATGCGAAACGAATAAATTATAGAAATAATGTCGAATGACTTCTCTTCAGAATACGATTTATCACTATGTCGCAAGTTGAAGTTATTCTGTAGGTTTTAGGTTTAAATGATCAGTGCAAGAGATGCATATTTCAATTGTAAGATTCTCTGTTGGAAATATTTTCAATGTGTTGTTGAAATTATTTGAAATTTTATACAAATTTTTTTTAATACAAATTGTCAGCTAAATCCACTGTTTATTGTTTTTCTAGATGGTATACATAAACTATAAATTGATTATACACAGTTATACACATACTATACATGAATTATACATAAATTATGCGTCCATTGGCTATTTTAGTTTAAGCGATTTGGTGGACTCGTTGACGATCCAAATTAGGGAATTGGATCAGATGGCCCGGCCCTTGATAATACAGTTTTAATGGATCACATAAGGAAAAACATGGGATTTTGCATAAATAACCGGCATAATTTAAGTTTAAGCGGTTGGGTGAACGACTATTTAGGTTAATTTTTCAAACAAAATCGTCGCATAACTAATCCAGCATTTAGTTAGCTATATTAAATAGTATCAATATTAAGTGTAAATCTATGTGTTAATTTATGCAAGATAAGAAAATTGACAGAGATTAAACTATTTAATGATATAATACCCTCTGTAAATTAAGTAACTCATGCATAAAAATATCCTTATTACTAGTCATTGGATAACAATAATATTATCCTTTTAGCCAATAGTAATAGCTCTACTTTTTGAATTGATGCATAAGTATAATATTATCCTTTTAGCCAATAAGATCTTCTATTCATTTTAGATCCTCTCCCCCCATCCCCCCCAAACCTCCCTCGCTGTACTGAATTCTTCATAGGCAATGGAAGAAGAGAAGGTATTGCATGAAAGAGAAGAGCTTATGAAGTTAGCCATGGTGACCTGCCTGAAACCAAGAAAGAAAATGACTGTACCATCAACATATATTAAATGAGCTTTCCAAAATGGTGCTGGCAAGTCATCCTTGGCTACTAAACAAATATGACTCTCCTCTTCATGTTAAACCTCTCTTTTTTATGGATAGTTAGCCATGTATTTATAGCCATAGCTAAAATAGTAATGGAGAACTAAGCATTCTCTCAGGCATATAGCTGCTTTATGTTTTTTCCTTTTTATTTCTTTGACTTTGTTCTCTTCAGCTACGTTATCTGACTTTCTAATAGGAATATGTTCTTTTCATTTGCAAGGGCAGTTGCACTCAGTTTGACTCCAACCAATGTTTTTAGGTAATGTAACGATACCATAGAATAATATAGCGTCCACCTATAACGGGTGCTCTAAATGCCTAATAGGGTTAGATGGTATATATAGGGTTCGTCAGATATACCATCACCACTGAATAATTTCAATCGTAGTTCTATTAATCGTTCTGCTTCCGCTACAAAAAGATACTTGGGCGATATAACAAAGTGTTTTTATTAGTTCTAGTTGCAGTGTTTTTACTTTTCTTAAAAGGCCTTACGTGATAGAATCTAAATTAGTCGGCCGATGGCATGAAAAGAAAGAAGATAAGTCCTTAGGAATATTGACTCTGTTATTAAAAGAATCGGGTAAATGGAATGTTGATCAAATCTATGAAATTGAAGAGTGCCCCAAATAAATGAAAAAGAAATATAAAAGTCTCCATGCCACTACACAAGGTAATGGGAGTGACACATCTATATATGTGGATTGATGTTTAATGCAAAATAAATTTAAAAGCATCTTTATTATAACATGAGGCTTGGGGGGCATCAAATCTATTTGTCCTGCCCTACTTGAAAACAAGGTCAATCATTATTCATATCTTATCCAATTTTCAGCTCCATATAAAAGAACTAATAAAGAAAAGAAATTGGGTATCAAAATTGTTCTATAGAAGCTTTTACATGGATACTTGCACTTGTATGAACTCAATTTTATATACCAATATTTTTTTAAAAATATCGACAAGCTCAACATAAGTAGGATTAGTGGCGGTGTTAAAACTTTCACTAATTAAGGAGATCCAAAATAAAATAAAGAAACATACGATCAAGTTATCGAGATACAACATCTACTATATATGTTACATAAAAAATAATTTTCGTCTTGTAATATAGTATAATTTTTCGACGAAGGGGTTCAAATATATTCGCTTGCTCCTCCCGCGCTCCATACTGTGTAGGACGAAGACATGTTGGAGATAATAATCTTCAGCGTGACAGAATAAGTTCATTTGATATTACTACAGTACTTACTATTTGTGCTCAAATTGGATCATGTTTTTTTCTATGTTTTGAGAAATGCTATGTATTCTTAGGTGTTGTGAAAAAAGAACCAAGCTAGCTTTTTAAACCCAAAAAGATGTCAAATTGCTTCTAAGAGAATATGTTTAGGCTATGGTTTAAAGCCAAAATGAATTTATCATTGAATATTAATTTCAACTTGAGGAAGTTTTAGATCATGTTATTCCCCAGCAATAGCGCATGGTCGCTTCTATGAGAAACATGTTTGTATGGTTGGATGTTGAATGAGTTTTTATTTGGATAAAATTGTTGAAATTTGACAACAGGAATTTATGTGTTCGGTAAAAACGATCGGTAAGCTATTCTTTTGATAAAATAATTAATATAACCCTTAATATTTTTATTCAAAGCTGTAAATCTAAAAGTATCTTCCTAGGGAAAAGGAGGAACGACAAATATAGAATTAAGAGGAAGTTATGAATTTTATCTTGAGAAGGTACTTTGAGAATTAGAAAAAATATTAAGAATAACAAAATTAAATATTTAGTCAAATTTAAAGTACTTATAAGCTGAAAAGTCATAAGTTGACTTTGGCTAATTTTTGCTTATTATCAATTGAAAGCGCTTCGAGTATTTACCAAATATATAGATAAGCCGAAATATATTTATAAGTCAGTTTGACCTTCTTATAAGCTTATCCAAAAACACTTTAAATAATAGTAATTGGGATAAGGTATGTTTCTATTTTTACATAAATTTGATACTTTTAATGATGTTTGGCTATAATTATATATTTTTAGTTCATTACTTACCTTATATTTTAGTGCGTTAGTGCTAAATTATATTATATTTATACTTAGTAGAATTTATTTTATGTGTAAGTACTTTTTGAGGATGAAATTAGGAGCAAAATAGAGATTTTACATGTATTTTATATACAATAAAAAATAGTTCATTATTATTTAATTATTGTGCAATCATTGGAGACAAATAAACATGGAAAAGAAGACAAAAGAAACAATTGCAAAAGAAAAGAGAGAAGGAAACGAAAAAGAAATGAAAAGTTAGGATCAAAAGTTTGGCAGCAATTAAATGTTGAAGCAAGCTAGAGCGCGCTGATTTACTCTCCCGTTAAGGCTCGCGACGCG
Organism: Nicotiana knightiana; assembly: GCA_005239525.1. Lineage (NCBI taxonomy): Eukaryota > Viridiplantae > Streptophyta > Magnoliopsida > Solanales > Solanaceae > Nicotiana > Nicotiana knightiana. The sequence continues at coordinate 10,019 of MDKJ01095138.1, forward strand.
CAGCCTAGAGCGGGGTTCTTCGCGCGTTTTGCGTGGGGACACACGGGTCCGTGTTTCGAGCCTACCTCCTTTTTGATTTTGAATTTGATTATTTCGATTAGGCCTTTTCGTTACACTTATAAATAGTCGTGTTTACCCTAAAACTGAGTAACAATTTATATTTATAATGAGATTTTAAAGATATGTGATCTAGTTCAATATTAATTAATAAGCAATAATATAAGATGTAAATGAACCAAATTGGTGTTACTTAAGCAGTATTGGCCTCGAGCTCGGTGACCTCGAGGTGAGTCAAGAACAATAAAGCAATAATAAAGTTTAAAGGACAATTTTGATGAACAATGAGCGAAAAGAAAGAGTATATTCTTTGTCAATGATTAGATGATGTTTACAAATGATTGAGGTCCCTTTATATAGGAGGAAACCCTGAATAAGGTACATTTCTATTTACAGTAAAGAATATTATTGGGACAGCTGTATAACCGCCTAGTACGAATTCGTACTAATTCGTACAAATCTATTCATGAATTTACGCCATGATCTTGGGAACGTGACAAGAATTTTGTCCTTCCATAACAGACTCACAACGGTACTATTTTGGCAGTGATCGTACTCGGCTCCGATAATCTTCGGCACTTAGGTCTACGAGCCTCTTATTTTGCCTTCGAGCCTGAGCTAGGTCTTTATCGAACCTCAATCTTCGATGTAACCTCTCGAGCCTACAAAATCGAGGCATATGATTTTGGCCTCAAGCCTCGATGTGACCTCTCGAGCCTGCAAAATCGGGGCATACAATTTTGACCGTGTACAGATAGTTCCCGCCTTTCTTAAAATGAAATGACAAGAAACGATTTGATTCCTGACCCTTCGATACCCTAACAATGATGACAGTCCCGTGATATCAGCAACTAGTGTGACTGAAAGGTCATGAAAGGTCGCGTCAGCACAGCTCTCCAAAGGCCATTAATTGAAAACGGTTGATTGGTCAGTTGTTTGGCTTCTTTAACATGCTTGAGTGACTTCTATAAATAGGCCAACTCATTCACTTTGCAAACTTGACTTAAACTTTTTACTTCTCATAGCTTTCATAGAACTTCATTAGCTACTTCAATCTCTGAACTCACCATCCTCTTCAACTTGTGCCTATTTAATCACCCATTTCTTTTCTTCTTCTGAATTCAACAACAATGGTCAAAACTTCTAAGGCAATTCCTCAGAAAGAGAAAGCCTCTTCATTATCACGCCAATCCAAATGCAAAACGGTGGTACTACCTCGTATCGAGGAGTGTATTCTCGGGCCTTGTGAAACATCTTCCAATTTTAAAATCGACAAACCTGCTTCAGTCTGGGGTCGATGTGAACCTATGTCTCGGTATATCAGTTTGATAATTGGAGCCGAACTCGAGCAAGTGGAAGTAGATTGCCATTGGGAGCAGGCAAGTCATCCTTGGCTACTAAACAAATATGACTCTCCTCTTCATGTAAAACCTCTCTTCTTTACTGAGATCATGATTACTATATGGATAGTTAACCATGTATTTATAGCCAAAGCCAAAATAGTAATGGAGAACTTACAAGCATCTCTCTAGCATATAGTTGCTTTATGTTTTTTCCCTTTTATTTCTTTGACTTTGTTCTCTCCACCTACATCATCTGACTTCCCATATGAATAAGTTCTTTTCATTTGCAAGGGCACTTGCACTCAGTTTATCTCCAACCAATATTTTTAGGTAATGTAATGATACCATAGAACGATATAGCGTCCACCTATAATGGATGCTCTAAAAGTACAATAGGTATAGATTATAATATATAGGGTTCGTCAGATATATTATCGCCACTCAATAATTCCAGTCGTAGTTCAATTAATATTTTTGCTTCCGCTACAAGAAAATACTCGGACGATAAAAAAATCTTTTTTACTAGTTCTAGTCGCTGTGTTTATAAAATTCACTTAATGGGCCTTACGTGGCAAAATTTAAATTAGTCGGCCAGGGACATGGAAAAAAAGAAAGATATGTCGTTGAAAATATTGATTCTTTTGTTAAAAGAATCTGGTAAATGGAATGTTGATCAAATCTATGAAATTGAAGAGTGCCCCAAAATAAATGGAAAAGACAAATAAAAGTCTCCATGCCACTGCACAAGGTATTGGGAGTGACACGTCTATATATGTGCATTGATGTATATTGCAAAAGAAATTTAAAAGCATCTTTATTATAGAAAAAAGTTTTGTGTCAAAACCTTTTAAGTAATAACATATAACATTCCCCCCAAAACATATAACATAAAAAGTTTTGGGGGGAATCAAATCTATTTGTCCTGCCCTACTTGAAAACAAGGTCAATCATTATTCATATCTTATCCAATTTTCACCTCCATATAAAAGAACTAATAAAGAAAAGAAAAAAAATAAGTAATAACATATAACATTCTCAATATGGCTAATTATGATCAAAATATATTGTTCTATAAAAGCTTTTACATGGATACGTGCACTTGTATGAACTCAATTTTATACAGTAATTCTTTTAGTATTGACTCGCTCGACATATCTAGGATTATTGGCGGAATTAGAGTTTTCATTAAGTAGATCCACCATAAAAAGAAGTAAACATACGAAAAAATTATCGGGATTCACATCTATCGGACGGTGAGGATTGCTCAAGACCATATAAGGAGACCAAGGACCTCAAATCCCTCTGATGCGGGACAACTCAACACCCTCTCCCCTTCCCCAGCCCATGCCTGGAAACTGGAGTGTGGGAAACATAAATGGAGGCCCAACATCGATAACAATAATTGAGATGTGCCTGTCTCTGATAACATGATAAATGGACCTTGGGCCTAACTCAACCCCAAAAGTTAGTTTATGAGGTGGGGATTATCCAAGAACATATAAGGAGATCAAGAACCTCAAACTCCTCCGATGTGGAACAACTCAACAATTCACATCTATTATATTAACATAAATTTTTTTTGACCTTATAATACACTATAATTCTTTGACGAAGTGGATTGGGATGAACTCCCTTGCGCCTCCCAACTGTGTAGGACAAAGACGTGTAGGAGGTAATAATCTTCATAGTCACAGAATAGTTTGTTCGATATTTCTAAAGTACTTGCTTGTTTTACTCAAATTGAATTGATGTCTTTTCTATGTTTAGAAAAAGAGAAATTTTCAGAAATCACTATGTTTTAGTGATTGTTAGCTTACTATAGCTATTATTTACTAAATTACTTTTTATAGCTATATTTTTAGTTGTTATAGACTGTAATCAATGTATTTTTGCTACTAGCAAAACTCGACGGAAAACATGGAAGTCCAGCTAAGTAGAGAATGTATTCGACTGTATTCGCCAGCTGTATTCGTGAATACAGTAACGAAATTTGCGAAAAAAAAGTCTTCAGCTGTTTAAAAATGGCAAGTGATTCAATTAACACGATAGACTCCTAATATAACTCAACAAACTCAATTATAACACAAAAAATTTGAATTTCCATTTATAGAAAATATTCTCAACCGAAAACACCCCAAAAACAGAGCAATTCTTCAGAGATTCAATCCATCCTTCCCTTTTTAGTGGTATCTTTACTAAAATATTTTTTAGTGGTATCTTTACAAATAGATTTATATATTAAAATTATATAATTATATTGAATACAGTTAAATACATAAAAATACATTGAATACATGAAGTATAGAAGGTCATCTATAGTGCAGAAATATATGAATAAATACTGAAGATACATTTGAATACATATATACATCTGAATACATAAATTACATTAATTAAAACAACATATGAATAAATTCATGGAGTACAACGAGACAGTAAATACAATGAAATACATGGAATACAGTGAGATACATTGAAATACATGAAGCAAAAGACAGTGAATACAATGAAATATAACGAGATATATTGAAATACAATGAAAAAAAAAGATAACACAATCTTCAAGACAAAGCAACTACTTCTTTTTTTTTTCTATTGCCATTTTATTTTTGCATTCCTTCATCTTGTCGAGATCTACTTCTTATAATCTCGTAGAATGAATTTGATTTAGTTGGACCGTGAATTTTGAACGAGTAGTTAAGCAAAAAAATTACTTCTCTACTTTCCATTCAAAATGGCGTGAAAGGTGTTGGATTTTAGAGTTTTTCAACTTCAATTATTTTAGATCGTCACGTTTGGAAACCAAATGATTTTCTAATGTAATCATCACTTCATAAAAAGAAGAAGGTATCGCCCGTCAGAGGAGGGGGTTAGGGGTGACACGAAAAGGAAGGGGGGAAATGGTCGCCGGTCGGATCTGTCGTTGGCGGAACACAACCCCTGCTAGGGTTTCTAAAAGCAGGTGAGGAAAAAATCGGGGGAAAAAGAGAAGAAAGAGGAAAGAGAAAGGGAGAGAAGAGAAAGGGGGAGAGTAAATAATACACAACGTATTTAATTGCTTAAAGGTAGGAAGTGACCATAAATAGATATTTTTCTATAAAAATTAAAAGGTAGCTATAGGAGAGATAATTTTTTAAAAGGGTATTTATTTATAATAAATAAAGTATCAACCTTTTCTATATGAGGTAAAACTTGTTAGAAAAAAGCTATATATTCATAGGGGTTGTGAAAGAAGAACCGAGCTAGCTTTTTAAACCCAAAAAGATGTCAAATTAATTAAAAGAAGATGTTTAGGCTATGGTCTAATGCCATAATAAATTATACATGAATTTTACATATATTATAGATCTGATGGCTATTTTTTATTTAAGAAATTAAGTGGGTGGCTAAATTGATTTAATTCTTCTAATTATTCTCCCCAATCTTCATAGTTTAATTTCTATTAATAGCCTAGCTAATACTGGTGGTTTAGCAGAAGCAGATCCAATTATGAGTTTTATGGTTTAGCAAAGCGGTGTGTGCGCAAAAAAAACAAGTGTAGATAGTGTTAGAATATAATTTTTGTTCAAAAAAATTTAATTGATTATGGAGAATAAAAATTAACAAAAACTTGAGGTGTGTCAAGGATCATGTCCTTAAGGATATTTCGCCCGTATAATGATGAATGAAATTAGGTGTATCCTCAAAATTCAACAAGCTATTCCAACTATAAACCGGGAACAAAACTAGCAGATAATTCAACAAGCACTTTGTAACGACCCGACCGGTCGTTCTGTCACGACCTGAATTCCCACCGTCGTGACCGTGATGGAGCCTAACTCTATTCTTGCTATACAATCCAACATTAGAGAGTTACGACATTTAAAACAATTGAAACATATACTGAGTCTTTCTACCATCCAACATATAATACCAAAATAATATATGATATAATAAAACGATACTACGAAACTAATACTAATATCTCGCTACCCAGAGTTTGGAGTCACAAATCACGAACTATTAAGAATTACTACAAGTATTTGGCTGAAAGAAAATATTTAACTATTTTTGAACTAGATAAAACAACAACTGAATAATAATGAAGAGACTCCAGGAATCTGCGGACGTCAAACCTTGGGTCTCCGTGCGGAAGTGTCAGCTCTAACTCTAACTCAGCTTGGACCTAAACCTGGTTCTGCACAAGAAGTGAAGGGTGCAATATCAGTACAACCGACCCCATGTACTGGTAAAATGTCGAGCCTAACCTCGACGAAATACTGACAAAGCTAGGACAGGACACCACATAAAAACCTGGACATATATAGTCATGCTATTAGAAGTAACAACAATTAAAGAAGTAATACAACAATTAATGGAAAAGGGACATACACTGGGGAATTCTAACATAAGGAGTGAGAAAATGAAAAGACGGAAATAAACAATGACAAACAAACAAATTAAGCAATTTAAATAAAAAGGAAATTTGCACGGCATCATCCTTCGTGCTCTTACTCTCAGCCTCTCCAAATAGTAAACAGAATGCATGACATCAACCTTCGTGCTTTTACTCTCGTCCTCACCAGATTATAAATATGAATGCACGACATCACCCTTCGTGCTTTTACTCTCAATCTCACAATATAAATGAATTATGCACGACATCACCTTTCGTGCTTTACACTTTTCTTCACAATATAAATAAATTATGCACGACATCACCTTCGTGCTTTACACTCTTCCTTATAATATAAATAAATTATGCACGACATCACCCTTCGTGCTTGACACTCTTCCTTGCAATATAAATAAATTATGCACGGCATCACTCTTCGTGCTTTACACTCTTCTTCACCAATCACAGAATCATTTACAATAGATAAAGAGAAATTATCACAAGAAATCAACATTTCCTCATAAAATTACTTTCACAATTTAATACCTCAACCTCAAATAAATATTCACAATGTTATCCATCTCGGTGGAACTGGAACAATTCTTCCAACATTTCAATAGCAACAAAAAACATGGATAATAGTCTTTAAGACTACAAGAATAACAAGAATGAACTTTCATTCGCATGTTATGACTAGACCACAATGTATAGGTACTCGTCACCTCACCTATACATCGTCTTCAAAAACAAAACAAGTAGCAAGTAGTCACACAATACATATTCCCTCAAGCTAAGGTTAGACAAAACACTTACCTCGATTTCGCAAGCCACTCACTGCTCAAGTACATCTTTTCCTGTAGAATTCACCTTCAACCCACCCGTATCTAATCATGATTTTCCTAAGTTTTCCCAAAAAAGTTAAAACCCGACCTCGGGCCCGCTTGGTCCAAACTCGAGGTTCGGACCAAAATTCGTTTACCCGTTCAGCCGCGATCCCGAATATGTAATTAGTATCGAAATCCGATCTCAATTCGTGGTCTAAATTCAAATTATACAAAATTCCTTAATTCTACCCAAACACCCAATTTCTACCATCAAAACCCCAGATTTTCAGTTGTAAATTGATGAAAAATGATGGGTAATTGCAAAAAATTAGTTAAGAATCATTTACCAACACTTTGGGGAAGAACTTGTCTCTTGAAAATCGCCTCTAATCCTTCTTGGTTTTGAAAATATGAAAGAATGGCTTAATCCCATTTTTAGGTTCTATTTTAATCGCTGGACAGGCCTTCTTCGCGTTCGCGAAGGGCCTGTTGCGTTCGCGGTGCTTTGCGACCCAAAGGCCTACGCGTTCACGATGTGTTGTTCGCGTTCGTGATGCTTATCCCATATGGTATAAATACATAAAAAAGACATTTTTGAAGGGACTTTTGACCTTAGAAGCTTTGGGAGCGCATTGGAGGCTACAAGTCACAAGATTTAATCATCTTTCCATAAATTAAATATGGGAGTTTAGATTGTAACGATAGGTTGATGCTTTCTCACTCTTTAATTATAATTGTGATGACTTCCTCCGTAATTGTGGAGTAGTTTACCTTAGGGTTAGACATGATTTGGTTACTGGGTTGTTGTTTATGGATTTCATTACTGCTTAATTGCTTGAATTTATTGGAGGAGCTTTAATATAGTTTTGATTTTATTCTTTATAGTGTTTAATCGAAAGAGGAACATCTTATTGAATATTGTTGCAGCGTATGCCTCAGTTCATTTTGGTGATTCTTTGAAATAATCGAGAGAGCTTTTTGAGTTAGCGTTTAAATTAAGATTGAGAAATATTCGTGAGAAGTTTCTCTTAGGTCATTCCTACCAATAGATTCTTGCAAGTTTCACCGCACTTCACGTTAGTTTATTTGAAAGTTTTAGATTTAATTGAGAGAGGAGTCTGAATCGGAAGTATAAGATAATCACCTATTGAATTCGTGAGAATCGATAGAATCTCAATAGTGAAATATAACAATATCATATCCAGAATAACAATCGTGCACGTATCATGTCAAAACCCTTATTTCTCACATGGATAAGAAACCGACTCTGCTAATCTATAGTTCATTGCCCCCAATTGTCAATTGCTTTACTTTAGTTGTTAATCGTAGTTCGTAATCATTCCAACCAAGTTTTGATCATCCTGAATGGCAGTTAAACCAGGAATTTCTAGAGCATTATTTAAATCCCCAATCCATATGGAGATGATAATCACATTAATTTTTTGTTGTGTTTTGCACTCGTCAACTACGAGTAATATTGACCCTATCAATCAATAAAATAGATAAATTAAATAGACAATTTAAGTACAAAACTCAACGGGATTGTTAGCTAACCCATAGATCTGGAATATTTTCTCCTATTGAATCATCTTTAAGCTTGCCGACTTGTTTCTTTTAATCGCTTAGTTTACTACTCTAGATTAGTTTAGTCAAATAATCACACCTTAGGAATCTCTCAAATAATTTAATTGTCTTAGTTGAATTTAGTGAATAAAGAATCACAAGTCCCCGTGGGTACGATATTTGAACTTACAATCCTATATTACCTGTACGACCACGTATACTTGCGTGTGCATTTGGGAGCAACAAGTTTTTGAAAATATTCCAGAGCTAAGGGTTAGCTAACAATACAATTGAGTCTTCCACTTAAATTATTTAATTAATTTATCTGGTTTATTGATTGAAGGGATTAATATTATTCGTAGTGTTCTCCCGAAGTACGACTCGTTTATTCAAGCTAACCTAATGGCTATATTCCTATAGAATCATGATTAACAAGAACTTTATAGTAACAAAGCAAGGTATTAGGTATATCCCATCCTAACCGTAAATCCGTTCCCAATACTCAGGTTCAAGAGATTGCTCTACTCAATCCTATATGCAATCTAGAACTCCCTCTAATCCTATGAATTTTGTCTTGAGAAGGTACTTTGAGAGAATTAGAAAAAATATTAAGAATATAAAAACTAAATATCTTGGTCAAATTATAAGTACTTGTAAGCTGAAAAGTTGTAAGTTGACTTTAGCTAATTTTTGCTTATAATCAATTGATATAAGTTAGTTTAACTTCTTATAAGCTTATCCAAACACACTTTAAATAATAGCAATTGGGATAAGATATGCTTATATTTATTTCATAAATTTGATACTTTCACTTTCTAAAATGTTATGGTTCTAAATATCCTCCTAGTAATTCTAAATTAACCTATTTGAGTGAAATTGTAATCTTATTTTTAGACGTGAAGATGTAACGACCTGGCCGGTCGTTTCGAGAGTTGTAGCCTATTTCTCCCATTTCTAATTTTTTATGTGTTATTCAGCTATATTGCATGGTATCAGGTTGGCTGGTTTGGGTCCGGAATGATTTTGGAGTGGAATGAGACACTTACTCTCTTATTTAGAAGTTTAAGTTGGAAAAGTCAACCGGATATTGACTTATGAGTAAACGATCTTGGATTTGGATTTTTATGGTTGGGTTAGCTTCGTTAGGTGATTTTGGATTGAGGAGCGTGTTCGGAAAGTAATTTAGAAGTCCGTGGTAGAATTAGGCTTGAATTGACAAAATTTGAAATTTGGCGATTTCCGGTCGGCAGTGGAAATTTGATATCAGGGTCGGAATAGAATTCTAGGAGTTAGAGTAGGTCCGTAGTGTTATCTGCGATGTGTGTGCAAAATTTGAGGTTATTCGGACGAGGTTTGGTAGGTTTCGGCGTTGTTTGCGGAAATTAGAAGTTTAAAAAATTCTTAGGCTTTAATCAGAGGTTGTATCGGTATTTTGATGTTGTTTTGACCATTCCGAAGGCTCAACATAGTTCGTACAATGTTATGTGACTCGTTGGTATTATTGGTTTGAGGTTTCGAGGGCTTTGAGTGTGTTTCGGGTGATTGACGGGTGGATTTTTGGTGTTAAGGAGCTGCTATTTTCTGGTATTTTTGAACTGCTGGTGTTTTACCGCACTTGCGGATGGGGAGACGTAGGTGTGAGGTCATAAATGCGTTAGGTGAGCCACAGATGCGGATTTGGAGGACCTAGGTTGGGTCCGCAGGAGCATAAGAATGGTCACATATGCGAGCCCGCAGGTGCAAGACCTAGGGCGCAGATGCGGAACTGGATGCTTGGCCAGTTTCTGCAGAAGCGGAAGGAAGAGTGCAGGTACCCGCCCGCAAGTACGGAACCTGACCGCAGGTGTGGAGTCTGAAGACTTAAGTGGTTTTCGTAGATGCAGAGATATTACCACAGGTATGGTTCCACAAGAGTGGATATTTGGCCGCAGGTACGAGAAGCCTGGGCAGAATATATAAATAGCACACTTCCTGAATCTTTGGGTATTTTTTTCTCCTTTGCTATTCGGATTTTGAAGCTTTTGGAGAGTTTTGAAGAGGGAATCAAGAGGGTTTTCATTGAGGTAAGTGATTGGGCCTTAATACTCGTGTTTATGGTAATTGCCCATTGGTTAAGCATGTAATTAGTGAAGATTAGGGGTGAAATTGAGGGGATTAGAGCTTGGGAATTGGCGAGTTTGATTTGGGGATTTGAGGGGTCAAATGAGGTCGGATTTTGATAAATTTGGTATGGTTGGAATTGTGAGTGAACGGGCTTTCTAGTTTTGTAAATTTTGTTGGATATCGACACGTTGTCTCGGTTTGAGCCGAATTAGGGATTTTTGGCTAATTTGATAGTTTTTCTTGTAGAATTCATTCCATTAGCGTATATTGATAGTAATATACTGATTTGAATAGATTCAGAGCATTTGGAGGCCGAGTCAAGAGGAAAGAGCATCACGGGTTAGAGATTTGACCGGTTTGAGGTAAGTAACGATTATTAATCTTGTCCTGAAGGTATAAAACCCCGGATTGCATATCAATTTACTGTTTTGGGGTGACGCATATGCTAGGTGACGGGCGTGTGGGCGTGCACCGTTGGGGATTGTGACTTGTTCTATCTCGTAACAACTATAAAGTTGCATATTTTGTTTGAATTATATAATAGCTATGTTACTCCATGCATCTTGTATAATAGCATATTTCGAGTCGAGAGGCAAGAGCATCACGTACTCACGTTACTCCATGCACCTTGTGTGCAGATCCAGGTGTTACTGGACGTGCTAGCGATTGTTGATTTCATTCGTCGCTGATCCATCGGAGTTAGCAAGGTTTCTTCCTGGCGATCACAACCCTGCTTTTCTCCCTCCTATCTTCCTATAGATGTTTTAGTTTTTTTCTAGACTGTATTGGTCTTAGTATTATCAGACATATATGGAGATGCTCATGACTAGTGACACCCGATGTCGGGCTTTTCTTTCTGCACTTTTCATTTGTTTTTAATTAGCTTTGAAATAAAATATCACGTTGTTTTAAGTAATGAGTCGGCTATTCTAGTACCACGATAGACTCCATCACGACATGGTAGTTTGGGTCGTGACAAGTTGGTATCAGAGCCTAGGTTACCTAGGTCTCACAAGACATGATCATGTTTAATAGAGTCTTGTGGATCGGTGCAGAGACATCCACACTTATCTTCGAGAGGCTGCAGAACCCTTAGGAATTTCTCACATTCTTGAATTCTTGTCGTACGAATCCATTGATTCAGCTTGAAGCGTAACTCTTTGAATTTCTTCCATGCATTCGTACGCTCACATGAGCACTCGGTATGAGCTGTGCATCGACGTCTTGTGATTTCCATGGATGAGGTGCAAGGTGTGATTTTAGCATGTTGATGATAGGCTAGTCTGGAGGACTTGAGGCCCGGTTATGTCTATGGATTGAGTACTGGGATTTCAATTGTGTGAGCACGTGCATTTGGGACTTATATGTCCGTTTGTGTCTTTATTGGTGGTATTTTGTGATTGGATGACTATGTGGTGAGTATGATTGATGGTGGGATGTGTTCAGATTGTTTTAATGTGACAAAAAGAGTTTGCTGGAGATGTAGCAAGAACTATTGGGCGTTTGACTTCTGTCTTGAGTTTACATATGGCCTCGAGTTGTGGGTGTATTGAAGGACCTCTCATATAGTTTAGTTGTGGAATGAAATAGATATTCATGTTGTGTTATGAGTTCTTGATGATGTCTGTTGGGATGACCAATGCCCTAGTAGCGTTCATGCATTTGATGAACAATGTATTCCAGCCATATTGGACCCCATCATTATTGTATTCATTGATGACATCCTCGTGTACTCTCGTAGCTAGGAAGAGCATGCTCATCATTTGAGGATTTTATTATAGAGATTTGGGGAGGAGAACCTTTATGCAAAGTTCTCCAAATGTGAATTTTTGTTCAGTTCAGTAACATTCTTGGGGCACATGGTGTCTAGTGAGGGTATTCAGGTGGATCCGAAAAAGATACAGGCGGTGCAGAGTTGGCCTAGACCTTCCTCAGCCACGGTGATTAGGAGCTTTCTTAGTTTGGCAGGTTACTACCGTCGCTTTATGGAGGGATTTTGATCTATTACCTCGCCCTTGACCAAATTGACCCAAAAAGGGGTGCTCCATTCGGGTGGTTGGGTGAGTGTGAGGAGAGCTTTAAAAGTCTTAAGACTGCTTTGACTACAACTCCAGTGTTAGTTCTGTCATCAACTTAAGGTTCTTATACCGCATATTGTGATTCCTCGAGGATAGGCATTGGTTGTGTTTTAATACAGGAGGATAAAATGATTGTGTAATAGCTATGACTCTGGAAGGGCATGGAGAGATATTAGTTTGAGGCTAAGTAGGCAGGGTTATGTCATGCGGGGTGTCCCGAGCTTGTGTGATCCTTATGTTATTTTGTAGCAAGTTCTCTTTTACGAGTAAATGATATATGTTGCAATTTGAGTTTAGATCAGTTGTGGAAGTTGGTATGACTATTACAATGGTGAATGCGAGATTTGCAGATGATTTGAGATATTAGATGGTTTGTGTTATATGAGCCTATGAAGGATTTAGTTGAATCTCACTGCGGTATTATAGCAGTAACAGAGTATGGACATTGTGAACTATGGTGCGTTTTGATCTATGGCCTCGCGCCAAGTGGGGGAGTCTGTCATCGACGAGTTGATTACACGATTATGTGTTGTATTGGTTTCAGTTGGGGTATACTAGTGAGTTAGTTATGACTGCAGGCGTTGAGAGTGATGATGACTCGAGTAAGGGAATTTATGGATACAGGTTGTATTTTGCTCTATGGGCATGTGGGATGCATGGAATAATTGAGTGGCTAGTTGCGGAGGATGTGGTGTGTGTGGAGTAGAAGATTGCTCGATTGCTTAGAAGTGTGGATTACTTCCTAGGGTGTGGGTGTACAAATGGGGTACAGGTCGTTCGGTATGTTTGATCAGTGTAATTGAGATTTGCGTAGAGTAAATGACTCTCGAGAATGGTTCTGATTGATTCAAGGTTTGTATGTAACAATTGGGAATCTTTAGGATGTGTATCTGGCTAGAAACTGAGATTTACATTGGAAGGCGTCAAGATTTGTGGTATTTCTATATCGTTGTGGATCTTACATTTCAGGGAAAGGGAAAGAATAGCTTGAATTCATAGAAAGTCTCTTCGGAGTAAGTGTTCAATGAATGATAAGCACTCAAAATTTACATCAACCGACACCCTCCAAGTGTCGAACAACCTATTAATAAGTCCCAACCATATGTAAAATGTATCGATTAGCATACGAGGGTGATATGCATGATTGTTGCATGTAAAAATTCATGAATGCATATCTCATGTCAAATCAGAAATCCGTTTATTTCTCACAACCTTCCATACACGGTTTACGATAACATGAATAATTACGTGATTCCAGAGACAAAATCAAGTGCCACATCTGCTAGCAATAGGAGTCAGTCCATTTTGTTTCATTATTCCTTTGTTATTTGCTTTAGCTATGTCTGTA
>MDKJ01021360.1:0-19314 GCA_005239525.1 Nicotiana knightiana
AGGGAGTGGGGTGATGTTGGGTGGGTGAGGGTAGGGTGTGGGGGTGGGTTGGTGAATGGAGAATAGGATGGGGAAGGTTGAGAAGGAGTTTCGGAAAATATTTTCCCTTCTCTTGATAGGGAAAATATTTTCTTCCAATTGGAGGAAAATGAATTCATGAGGAAAATATTTTCCAAAACATTTAGACCAACCAAACATGAAAAAATTGAAAAAAGAATTCCGGAAAATATTTTCCTACATACCAAACACACCCCTAGACTTGTTTATTTTGACAGAAGTCATTTTTCATGTAAAATATTTTTGGTGTTTGGTTGATTAATAAGAAATAATTTTCAAAAAAATTTAAAAGATCAACAACAGTATTAGCAAATTGAAAAGTGTTTTCATGAAATATTTTAAGGCTAATTAAAGATTAGTAATAATGTTTAACTACTAGTTGGATCAAGTAATATGAAGTTAAAACTTAAAATATTATGGTAAGGGAAATGACTTCGGTGCATAGTGATGAAAGTAAGTTTTCCTCTATCGATATACTAATCAAATACCGAAAAATGAATTTCTCACAGAAAATATATTTTGAAAAATAAGAATAACTTCCATCGTATCAATCACACGTTTATTCATAAAATTATATAAAGAAAAAGCATAAAATAGTAGTACTACTATTATTATTGAAAGTTCACTAACGTGTTGTTAAAGCTTTGATTGGACCAGCTTGTGTTTTATGTTTTTACCCCGGCGATGGTGGCAACCAGCTTAGCTGAAACGATAACAGCACGGGCAACATAGGTGTGTTTGGTACGAATGAAAAAATATTTTTTAATTTTTTTATATTTGATTGGTCAAAACATTTTTTTTATGAACTTATTTTTCTTAAAATGGAGGAAAATATTTTCCATATAAAGAGAAGGAAAAATATTTTTCAAAACTCATTTTCAACTTTCCCACTCTTTCCCCATACCCACCAACCCACCTCAGACCCCCACACCCACCCAACCCAACCCCCACCCCGCCCCACACCTACCCACCTCCTTACCCCACTCTAAATAAAAATATTATTAATACTATTTTTTTTTCATGTTATAGATAGATTCTTTTTGCATTTCAACAAATGAGTATTTTTTTTACATGATATAAAAAAGTATTTTTTTCATTTCAGCGAAAAAAGTACTTTATTTTCATAGAACAAGTATTTTCTTTCATTTCAATAAAAAAAGTGTTTTCTTTTTATGATGTAAGAAAAATATTTTTTTTCATTTCAACAAATACTTTATTTTCATGTTGTAGAAAGAGTACTTTCTTTTTCAACCAAAACAAGAGTATTTTCTTTTTAGTTATGGTGCACAAATTTTAACGTTATGTTTGCGTAAAAAAGTAAAGCAACACATTAGTTTCTTTGGATTTGTGTAAATTTTTAGAAAAATAATTAAATTTTTGAAGAAAATAAAGTCCTGAAAACGTTGGGTTAAGGGTGGGCATCGGTCGGTTCGGTTCGGTTATGAATATTATAGCTTTAGCATATCGATTATCGGTTTACAAATATGATAATCCGATAACCAAACCGATAAGATATTAGTTATCGGTTATCGGTTAATCGATTATCGATCATTATCGGTTCAGTTATCGGTTTACCCGATAAGATAACTCAATCTAGAGTTAAGCAAAAAAGAGAAGACAATTCACTGGAGTTGAGCAAAAAAGAGAAGAATTCACATATAGTATACTACCCAATTATGTGTTCTAGCTACAACTAATATTTGAATCATTTTGACAAATTCATGACCCGTGCAATCTCAAAAATTGATACTACAACTCCACAAGCATTCTATCTACAATTCACTGGAAATATTAGTTTACAGGAACATAAATTACAATTTTTTGGTATCCTGCCAAACCATAATCAAGAGATCAATATCATTTTTCAGAGTCTAATTGTAGGAAGAGTACTAGTAATTCAATAATTGTCCAAACACAATTGAAATAGTATTAATTCGTCAACAACAACTGTCCAAATATATTAATAGCAATATAAAGTAGTAGTAATTTCACCTTAAAGTTAACAAGTATAGTACTAAAACATGAGCACAAAATAAAGAATCGAAAACAATAAAAAATCCTATATTTTTATTATCGAACTATATTGTAAAACTCAAAAGAAAGGAACAAAATTTGTTCTTAACAAAGAAGTAATTTTGGAATACAAACTTACGCTAAGATTTTAAGAATGTGGTTGTACTTTGAGTTTTGAAGAAGAACTGTTCAAGAATTGAATCAGAGTCTGAAGAGTGAACTTTGAAACTTCAATCTTGAATGCGGCTGGGAAAATTGGGAGAAAAAGAGAGAATGAAGCCCTAGATGTATTTATATATTTAAGGGTAAAATCCTAATTTTATTAAATCTTATTGGGTTATCGGTTAACCCGTTTAGAAATTGGGCAAACCGTGCCCCGAACCGATAACCCAATAGTGAAATACAAAATCATTATCGAACCGTTAATCCAATAACCCGATATTGATACCCCAATAAACTTTTTTCGATTCAGATTATAGGTTATACCCGATATATGCCCAGCCCTACGTTATTGGGGAGGGGGGCAAGGAAACATGGGGACTTGAGGTGAATAGGGGGTTAAGAGAGTAGCATAAATAAAATATTTTTTACTTTCTAACCAAACACTAAAAAATATTTTCCAAAAAAAGTTTTCCACTCACTAACCATACAAGGGAAAGTAAGTGATAAAATCACTCATTTTCCTTGGTACCAAACACACCCATAATCACATTGTAAGTGGTTAATCTTTTAATTCCTGCAATGGTTAATTAAGTACTCCTATCTTCACATTTTTCTATCTCTGAATCAAAAGGTTTTGCTCTCTGGTAATTTCATGAGTAGATGGTTCATGCCCGTAAACATTCTTGTCACATTTACTATCGGTTGGATACTTGTGAAAATCACAAAAACTCCTCAACAACACCATGGCCTCGTCATTGCTTGTTGTGCTGCAGGTAAATGCATAGTACGTAGCTTACTTGACCTAATTAATATTACTAATAGCTCATACTCTGATAAGTTCAAAATTCAAAGTCAGTGTATTTAGAATGAATATGATCTTATTCAATTGAACTCATAGAACTCGTACTAATTAAGTCCATCTTTGATCATAATTGATAAAGGCGTTTGGTATTTGATGTAGGGAATATGTGAGGAGAAGAATAGTACCTTTGGAGATTCTTCAATATATATGCTACACTAATGGCCGTACGTATGTCTATTTTTCACCATTACTAATTCTTCTCGAGTTTCATTCTTTTATTTCTCATTCCATTTTCCCAAACAACTCGCGGATTATGGAACTAATATGAACTTTAATCAGTCTCTTAATTATTCTTTTTTTGGTTGGGTTGTTATTGTTATCGCCTCTGTGTTAAAATTAGAAAATCAGAAGAACTGTTAGAAGAAACAGAAAATGTATAAAACGATAAGAAATATTCCGAGTCCACAATTTCCTTGTGTGTCCTTAAGGAATTTTAACCCCCTCACAAGTTGCCAAGGTAATGGATTAAATCCTCCCAGGATGAAACGGAATAACCTTCCTGCAACAGTGGCAATACAAACTGCAGGATACCAATAAACTCAAAGAACGAAGCAAACTCACACTTACAAATTTGAGAGAAAGAGACTGCGAAGTAGAATGCAGTATTCAGAATGAAATGCTCGATTTTTTTCAGTGAGTGAAAAAAGAAGCCATGCCTCAGAATTTATAGGCAATTATTGGAAGAAGTGTGATGTCGTTTAGGAAAAATTGTCTGTTCAGGAAGGAAAATAACGTCCAGGAAAGGCAGCGTTTTTTGGATTTCAGTTAATTCCGTTAATGAACTGACTGACATTTAATTAATTATTAAATAATTAATTAAATAAACTTTGTCCAAAAAATAATCTTATCGATCATTTGACAAAGCCGAAGCCGAAGCCGAGCGAGTGGCGACGGCGGCGCGAGGATTCATCCTCTTCAACTCCTTTTAAGAGCTCTAAGAAGTGATCCTATATTTATACACACAAGTGTAGTTGTCTTTCACCAATGTGGTACAAAGTTCATGACAAAAGCTCACTTGATTCAAATTTTCATTTCCCTCCATTTTATTTCCCACCATTTCCCAATTCACACTCTTAGACTTTTAAGCCCAATGCTTAAAGTCTTTAAGCCCAACAGTTATTAATAATGAAGATTGGGACAGTTCATATATGGACTTATATCTACAACATCCTTCAAACATAGTACCACAAACAGTTTTTCTGAAATATTTCCTTCAAAGGATAACATAAAATCTGGTCAGGACTACAAAGCTCAAATGGCACTGCCTCTCATTGTGTTTGAAGACACAGAGAAGGTTTCTCTTTTCCTCTTTCCTTTTGTAATTCTTTTCATTTTAGTTTATAATCTTCAGATAGATCATGTCCTAATTTCACTTTCTGCGCCTTAACCTTTTTCTTGTTTATATTTACCAAACACTGTTTTGAATGTTCAATATATATAAGGAACCTTTTGTTAGCAAAATGAAACAGCATAACAATATCTGGGCTGAAAGGATCAATTTGAGAATGCTATTTTGCACCTTCAGCTATCGCAACGGTATGTATGATCACGTTAATTACTTTATTTCTAATTTTTTTTTACCTGTCCGACTTGATGATTCTTGTTGTTGAGACTTGAGAGTGTGAAAAAAAAAATAAGCTACTTATAAAAAATTAGTGTGAAACCTTTTAGGGAAAATTGTGCGGGCTTGATCCAAAACGGATATTATCACACCTTATTAAGAGTATATTTGGGCCGTTTTAGCCCAACGATTCTCAATATCTATATAATTAATTCTTTAAACTGACACTATTAACTAACAATTTAACATTAATATCGCAGATTGTTGGAATCTTGATTGGTGTAGCTTCACTGTTTAGAAAGCTGATGATTGGAAATGAAGCTCCACTTCACGTGATTCAAAGCTCTGCATCTGTTAGGGTATGAAGACACATATTCAATCAAATGAACTTACTAATTAAACTTAGTCGTCACTCTTGTAACTGAGAGCAAGAATTTCAATAATATCACTGCTTCAATTATTTGTAATCGAAAACACAGATTGACCTGAGTCATGTTAGGCACTGTCCTAAGAAATTATTTTATCGATATAAAATTTCTCTCGAGAATTAAACAAGCCTACCTCTATTTAAAAAGATACTAGAATCAACAAAATTAAATTACAAACTCGGCTAGCTAGTAAGAAAAGGAAATAAGAAAGAAAACAACTAATATTTAATAGTAGACAACAAAAGAAGAAGAGAGGCATGAAAGGAAATGAAAGAATTGATGTTTCTGCTATTTTAAATTTGCTTAAAGGAAGTTTTTTTTACAGGCAACAAGGTTAAAGTTTTTCTTGCCATTTGTCAAGCTTAATTATTAAAAAGTTACATGCATCTTGCCAGCACATAGTATCAATTGCTACTCTTTGTTGTTTGTAGGACACATGATCAAAATACGACATTTGTCCAAAGTAGCTTTGAAAGACTGCCACACTTCCCCACCATTTCAAAGGTTTATAACAAAAGGAGTAAGGCTTGCTGGATTTGTATGGTCCAAATGCAATAATTTTGGTGTCTTTCGGACTATGAACCAAACTTAGATTGATAAAACTTAACTTACAGAATTACTGATGAAATATAAAATTTCTATGAACTAACAATTCTTATTGTAAGCCAGTGATTTTATCAATGACATTTTGACCATCATAATTTTGCTGTTCAACACGATTTTGCGCCATTAGGCCATGCGTGCCTGGTTATTTGTCACGACCCAAATTCTATTCTAGATCGCGATGGCGCCCAACCCGAAGTTAGGCAAGCCAACACTATTTGACAAGTGAGTCCCACCTTATTCTATTTAAGACATATCCAACAATATCTTATTTTAGGTTACTAAGCATGTAAAAGAAAATACGAAAGCAATTTAAATTGCAAATGATAAAAAAAGTCGAGTTTAAATAATTACATCCCCAAAAGAATAGTCTACCAATGTGTGTACCAGGAACTAGTGTCACAAGTATACGGGCATCTAGTAGAATGAACAAAAGAATACATCTAACCTAGTGTCCGAACTAGAGTAGATAGAATAAAAAAAAGGGAAAGGCTTCAACGTGCTGCTGAATGGCATCAAGAGAAGCATCTCATCGTGGAACCCCTGTCTCAGAAATCAAGAACGTGCTCCGGACTGGTAATCAGATGGACCAGCCTCAGAATATGTACAATTAAGTACAGAAGCATAGCATGAGTACATAAACATTATGTACCAGTAAGTATCCAGTCTAACCTCGAAGAAGTAGTGACGAGGGGTAAACTTGGCACTTACTAGCGCCAAACAATATAAATAAGTATGTGACTAAGCATGAATATCAAGGTTAAATAGCAGAAATAGCAAAAATAACGAGCTCTGGTATCAAGCAATAGCATGCGTAGATAATGTCGTGGGCGTACAACCCGATCCAATATCATAATAAAATGTGCACTGCCAGAGGGTCGAACGGCGCGAACCATAGATGTATCTATTACCCCGCTCGCGGATCATACATGTGATGCGGTCAATACAATTAAGCATATCAAGCAGGAAAATCAAGGATTTATCAAGAAGCAAGTACTCAAGAAATGTCGGTTTCCCTTAAATAGTCAAAATATGTTGTTGAATCTATGAGAATTTATTTACTAATTCGACATGATCTAAGCGTGTTTAATTTACCATAAAGTTTCATGTATAACACATAAGCATGTTTTTGGGTCCTAAACTACCCGAACTTAAGCATGATAGTAGCTACGCACGGACTCCCTCCACCTCGTACATACATAGCCCCTCCAAATAATAGAACATAATTAATTACTTCACCTACGGGGACAATTCCCTCTTACAAGGTTAGAAAAGACACTTACCTCATTTTCGGGCCTACTTCCAACTCAAGAATGCTCTCAAACCGGAGCCGCACAATCTGAAACTATTCAAATAACATAAAAACCAATCATTATAGGCTTACAAGTTCATATTCTAGCTATTGAAGTGATTATCCAACCCCAAAAGCGAGCTTCCCAAATTTCACCCCTGGGCCCACGTGCTCGGATTCCAGAAATTCTTAAGGGAAGTGGTTACCCATAACCTAAGGATCATTAATATATGATTTTTACTAGGTTCCATAACAATTTTCATGGTTAAATTCCATTTTATCAAAACCCTAGGTTTTACTCTAAATCCATAATTTTCACTAATCTTTATGTGTTAATCTACTCAAAAACTAAGTAATAAACTCACATTAAGTAGGAAATACATTACCTCAAGGTGCTAAGTCGAAATCTCTGCTTTGGGAGCTCCTAAATCGCCCAAGGTTGTAATAAATGCCCTCAAATGTGCCTAAGTCTCGATTTTAAAACGACCTCACTGCCTCCAGTGTTTTCACACCTGCGGCGAGTGAACCACACATGTGGTCTCGCTTCTGTGGACCAAGGTCCACATCTGCGGAAAGGGAGGGGCTGGTACGGATCGCACCTACGGAAGGAGGCCCGCACCTGCAACTCCACTTCTACGGAGAAAGGACAGCATCCTCGGATCCTGGGCACCCACTCGATGATCTCATCTACGAGGCTTCAACCGCATCTGCGGCTGGCCAATCGCAGGTGCGGTTGCACCAGATCTGGTGCACTAGCAGCTCTTTTAGAGCTTGAACTTGCCTCGCGTGACGTCTGAATGGCATCCGGGGCCTTCGAGGCCCCGTCCAAACATACCAACAAGTTCTAAATCATAAAACCGACTCGCTCGAGCCTTCCAAATGCCGAAACAACATTAAATCTAAGAATCATACCCCAAAACCAACTAAATTCAATTCGTAAACTTTAAGTTCTTGAATTCACTTCCATCATGCCGAAATGTACTTATACTACTCGGAATGACACCAAATTTTGCGAACAAGTTATAAATGACATTAAGGAACTATTCCCGGTCTCAGAATTTCGTTCGGACCTCGATATCACCGAAACACACTCCAAACCTCAATTTTTGAACTTCAAGAATCATATTTCACTATTCGGCGATGAAACGCTCCCGAGTCATCCAAAACTCGTTCTGAACATACGCACAAGTCCAAAATCATCATAAGAACCTATTGAAACCTTCAAATCCTAATTCTGAGGTCATTTACTAAAAATGTTGACTGAAGTCAAACTTGGCCTTTAAGGCCAACCTTAAGCAACTAAGTGTTCCAATTCTAACCCAAACTCTTTCAAATCCTGAACCAACCATCCGCGCAAGTCATAAATCAATAAAAACAAATACAGGAAGTCTTATTTAAGGGTACGGGGCTCTAGGAATCAAAACGACCGGTCGGGTCATTATATTCTCCACCTCTTAAATAAACGTTCATCCTCGAACGGGTCTAGAATCATACCTGGAGTGATGAACAAGTGTGGGTATCAACTCCGCATGTCCTCCTCGGCTGGTTGGCCCCTCCACTGAACCTTCACGGCGGAAATCCTCTTAGACCTCAACTGGCGGTCCTACCTATCAATAATAGCAATTGGTTCCTCCTCGTAGCCCAACCTCTCGTCTAGCTGAATAGTACTGAAGTCTAACACATGAGACAAGTCGGCGTGGTAGCTCCGGAGCATAGATACGTGAAAAATTGGATGAACACCTGAAAAGCTGGGAGGTAGAGCAAGCTTATAAGCAACCTCTCCAACTCACCCCAACATCTCAAATGGGCCTATAAACCTTGGGCTCAAATTGCGCTTCTTCCCGAACCTCATAATACCCTTCATCGGCGAGACTTTCAAGAGAACCTTCTCGCCGACCATGAATAATACATCACATGCCTTCTGATCCGCGTAACTCTTCTGTCTGGACTGTGTCGTGCGAATTTTCTCCTGGATAAACTTTATCTTTTCTAAGGAATCCTTCACCAAATCGGTACCGTATAACTTAGCCTTGCCAGGATCAAACCACCCAATGGGGGAACGACATCGCCGTCCATATAAAGCCTCAAATGGTTCCATCTCAATGCTGGACTGATAGCTGTTGTTGTAAGAAAACTCGGCCAAGGGAAAGAACTGGTCCCACTGCCCTCCAAAGTCAATCATACATGCCCGCTCCGAATGCCCGTCGGTCTGAGGATGAAATGTTGTGCTGAGCTCTACACGGGTGCCAGGCTCACTCTGTACGGCTCTCCAGAAATGCAAGGTGAACTGAGGACCTCTATCTGATATGATGGACACGGTCACACCGTGCAACCGAACTATCTCCCGAATGTAGATCTGGGCCAACCTCTCTGAAATATAAATAGTGGCCACTAGAATGAAGTGTGCCGACTTGATCAACCTGTCTACAATAACCCAAACCGCATCAAACTTCCGCAAGGTCCGCGGAAACCCAATTACAAAGTCCATAGTAATGCGCTCCCATTTCCACTCAGGTATAGGCATCTGCTGGAGTAGGTCTCCTGGCCTCTGGTGCTCATACTTAACATGTTGGAAATTTAGACATTTAGCCACATACTCCACTATGTCTTTCTTCATCCACCGCCACCAGTAGTGCTGCCTCAGGTCACGATACGTCTTCGTAGCACCTGGATGAATAGAATACCATGAACTGTGTGCCTCCTCCAGAATCCTCTACCTCAAGCATCAACATTAGGAACACATAGGCGACCCTGAAGTCGCAGAATACCATCCTCACCAATAGAAACCTCCTTGGCACCACCCTGTAGTGTCGTCTCTCTGAGAACTGCCAAGTGCGAATCATCGAACTACCGAGCCTTGATCTTCCCCAAATATGAAGACTGAGCAACAACACACACAAGGACTTGGCTGGCTCTGAAATGTCCAGCCTCACGAGTCTGTTAGATAAGAACTGAATGTCCAGGGCTAGTGGCCTCTCCTCCGCTAAAATGAATTCCAAGCTACCTATACTCTTTGCCTTCCTGCTTAAGACGTCTGCAACCATATTCTCCTTGTCGGGATGATAAAGAATGGTGATGTCATAATCCTTCAGTAACTCTAGCCACATATGCTTCCTCAAATTAAGGTCCCTTTTCTTGAATAGGTGCTGCAAATTGCGGTGGTCTGTATAAACCTCACAAGACACTCAACACAAGTAATGCCTCCAAATCTTAAGAGCATGAACAATCGCTGCCAACTCCAAATCGTGCACGAGGTAGTTCTTCTCATGAATATTCAACTGACGTGAATCATATGCAATAACTCGCCCCTCCTGCATCAATACACATCCTAAGACAACGCGTGAATCGTCGCAATAAACTGTATACATCCCTGAATCGGAAGGAAACACTAGAACAGGTGTTGTGGTCAAAGTTGTCTTGAGCTTCTGAAAAAGCGTCTCACATTCGTCGGACCATCAAGATGAGGCATCCTTCTGGGTCAATCTAGTCAGAGGGGCTGCAATGGATGAAAAACCCTCCACAAACCGGCGATAATAACCTGCCGATCCCAAGAAACTCCTGATCTCGGTCACTAAAGTGGGACGTGGCCAACTCTGAACTACCTCAATCATTTTAGGATCCACCTTGATACCCTCTCGGGATACCTCATTCCCCAAGAATGTTACATAATCAAACCAAAACTCACACTTGGAGAACCTAGCATACAGCTTTTGTTCCCGCAAGGTCTGGAGCACTACTCTCAAATGCTGCTCGTGCTCCCCCAGGCTACGTGAGTAGATCAAGATGTCATCAATGAAGATAATGACAAAAGAATCAATATAAGTCCTGAATATCCTGTTCATCAAATCCATAAACGTTGTTGGGGCATTGGTCAAGCCAAAGGACATCACCAGGAACTCATAATGACCATATCTAGTACCGAAGGCAGTCTTCTGAACATCTGAGTCCCGAATCCTCAGCTGATGATACCCTGATCTTAAGTCAATCTTAGAAAACACCCTAGCACCCTGAAACTGGTCAAACAAACCATCGGTGCGCGGCAACGGGTACTTGTTCTTGATGGTAACTTTGTTCAACTGGCAGTAGTCAATATACATCTGTATATTCCCATCCTTCTTCTTCGCAAATAACACTGGAGCACCCCAAGGTGATACACTTAGTCTGATAAACCCCTTAGTTAGCAACTCCTCAAGCTGTTTTTTCAATTCTTTAGGAGCCATACGGTACGGTGGAATGGATATAGGTCGGGTTCCTGGAGCCAAGTTAATACAGAAATCAATATCACGCTCTAGCGGCATGCCTGGGAGGTAAGAAGGAAACACATCGGCGAAATCCCAGACTACTGGCACTGAGTCGATTGTCGGAGACTCTGCGGTGGTGTCCCGCACATAAGCGAGATAAGACAAACAACCATTCTCGACCATACGTCGAGCCTTCAAAAAATAAATAACCTGTCCAGCTGCACTAACTGAGGAACCTCTCTATTCCAATCTCGGCAACTCAGGCGTGGCTAATGTAATAGTCTTGGCATGGAAATCTAGGATGGCGTGATAAGGAGATAACCAGTCCATGCCCAGGATGACCTCAAAGTCGGTCATATCAAGTAAATAAAGGTCTGCTCTGGTCTTGAACCCATAGAATATGACTACACAGGACCGATAGATCCGGTCCACAACCACAAAGTCGCCCACCAGAGTGGACACATAAACAGGAGTATCCAAAGAATCACGAGGAGTATCCAGTAAATGAGCAAACAGAGATGATACATATGAATAGGTGGACCCTGGATCAAATAATATTGAAGCCTCCCTATCGCAGACTGAGATAATACTTGTGATAACGGAGTCTGAGGCCAATGCATCTGGTCTGGACGGAAAAGCATAGAATCTGGTTGGAGCGCCGGTTGGATGGCCTCTACCTAATTGAACAAAAGTTGGTTGAGCTCTCCCTGCCTGGCCTCCACCTCTAGGACGACCCCTACCCACCTATCCTCCGCCCCTGGGTGGCCGGACTACTGGTGCTGTAATTATAGGTTGAGAGCTCTATTGTACTGCCTTGCCCCGGAGCCTGGTGCAAGTCCTCATCATGTGCCCTGGATCCCCACACTCGTAACAACCTCTCGGCACCATAGACTGCTTCCCTGAAGACTGGCCCTGGTGGCCGGAATACCCACTG
Organism: Nicotiana knightiana; assembly: GCA_005239525.1. Lineage (NCBI taxonomy): Eukaryota > Viridiplantae > Streptophyta > Magnoliopsida > Solanales > Solanaceae > Nicotiana > Nicotiana knightiana. The sequence goes on from MDKJ01021360.1 coordinate 12,153, forward strand.
GAGGAACCCCGAATGGCTGGGGGATAGTATAAACTCTCTGGAATGGCACTAAAATAGGCATTGGAAGAACCCTGATGACCAGAATACCTGTCGGAAGAACCCTGAATAGCTGGTGGGCGATAAGAACTCTCCGACAGGCACTAATATAAGGCCTCACTGGAATACCTCGAGGGGGTGGTGGTCGTGCTGAATGTGGGGGTTTGCTGGGCTAGTCCCTCCCAAACTGACCTCTGCCCCTAGCCGGACCACCTCTAAAATCTCCAGAAAATCGGGCTCTCTTATCTTGTTGTCCCTGCTCTTTACCCCTCAGATAATAACCCTCAATCCTGCGAGCGATCTCCAGTACTAGCTGATAACGAGTCCCCAACTCCACCTCTCAGGCCATGTTGACCCTAATACCAGAGTGCAACCCTGCTACAAATCTCTGCACTCTTTGTGTGTCAGTAAGAAGTATCATAAGTTCATGATGAGACAACTCATAAAACCTCGCCTCGTATTCTATCACTGACATCTGACCCTGCTCAAGCTGCTCGAACTGGTACCGCAGCTCTTCCCTCTTGGAGGGTGGAATATACATGTCCAGAAAAAGCTTTGTGAACTGCTCCCAAGTGATAGGGGAGACCCCGCTGGTCTGCCAAGAACATAAGATTGCCACCACCTATGGGTCCTACCTTCCAACTGAAAAGTGGTGAAGTCAACCCCATGAGAATCCAGTATCCTCATGTTATATAGTCTGTCCCAGCACATATCAATGAAATCTTGAGCACCCTCATGATGCTCGCCCCCGAAGACTGGAGGGTGAAGTTTATTCCATCTGTCTAATAACTTCTGCGGATCTCCATCCGCAGTTGGTCGGGGCTCAGGTGCTACCGCTGTAACTGGCTGGGCTCCGCCCACGGGTAAGGTACCCGGAGTCTGATAAACCGCAACTGCATGTCCTAGGGCCTGGGCAATAGGGGTCTGTGCTCCCCTCCCGCCTGAGATGTGGCCGGTCTGCTGGAAATAAACCAGCCTGGGTCATAGTGTCTATGAACCACATCATACGACCCATGACCTCCTGAAAGCCCGGCGCTGTCATGAAATCCATCGGGGCATGATCTGCTATGGGCACCTGGCCCTGCTCCTCAATGATAGGGTCCTCTACTGGATCCGCTGATGGTGCAACTGGGACAGCTTTAGGAATCCCTCGTCCCCTACCTCGGGCTGGTGCCCTCCCCCGGCCCCTGTCTCGGCCTCTAGATACGGGAGGAGCAGCTCCTCCCAGGTCTGGAACGTCAGCCGTACGCGTCCTCACCATCTGTAAGAGAATAGGAGAATGAAATTTAGTATACCATCAACTGCACAATGGAAGATGAATAAAGAGAAATTTCCTAACACCCTATAGCCTCCCGAAGATAAATACAGACTTCTCTGTACCGATCCACAAGACTCTATTAGGTTTGCCCATTACTTGTGAGATCTACGTGAACCTAGTGCTCTGATACCATGTTTTCACGACCCAAATTCTATTCTAGGTCGCGATGGCGCCCAACCCGAAGTTAGGCAATCCAACACTATTTGACAAGTGAGTCTCACCTTATTCTATTAAAGACGTTTCAAACAATATCTTATTTTAGATTACACAATTTAAATTGAAAATGACAAAAAAAGTCGAGTTTAAATAATTACATCCCCAAAAGAATAGTCTACCAATGTGTGTGCCTGGAACTAGTGTCACAAGTATACGGGCATCTAGTAGAATGAACAGAAGAATACATCTACCCTACTGTCCGAACCAGAGTAGACAGAATAAGAAAAAAGGGAAAGACTCCAACGTGATGCTGAATGGCATCAAGAGAAGAAGCTCATCGTGGAACCCTTGTCTCAGAAATCAAGTACGTGCTCCGAACTGGTAACCAGATGGACCGGCCTCAGAACCTGTACAATTAAGTATAGAAGCGTAGCATGAGTACAAAAACATTATCTACCCAGTAAGTATACAGTCTAACCTCGAAGAAGTAGTGACGAGGGGTCAACTTGACACTTACTAGGGTCAAACAATATAAATAAGTATGTGACTAAGCATGAATATCAAGGTTAAATAGCATAAATAGCAGAAATAACGAGCTCTGGTATCAAGCAATAGCATGCGCAGATAATGTCATGGGTGTATGACCCGATCCAACATAATAATAAAATTTGCACTGCCGGAGGGTCGAATGGTGCGAACCATAGATGCATCTATTACCCGGCTCGTGGATCATATATGCGACGCGGTCAATACAATTAAGCATATCAAGCAAGCAAATCAAGGATTTATCAAGAAGCAAGTACTCAAGAAATGTTGGTTTCCCTTAAATAGTCAAAAGATGTTGTGGGTCCTAAGCTACCCGGACTTAAGCATGATAGTAGCTACGCACGGACTCCTATCACCTCGTGCGTACATAGCCCCCACAAATAATAGCACATAATTAATTACTTCACCTATGGGGACAATTCCCTCTTACAAGGTTAGAAAAGAGACTTACCTCATTTTCGGGCCTACTTCTAACTCAAGAATGCTCTCAAAATCTCAAACCGGAGCCGCACATCCGAAACTATTCAAATAACGTAAAAACCAATCATTATAGGCTTACAAGTTCATATTCTAGATATTAAAGTGATTATCCAACCCCAAAAGCAAGATTCCCAAAATTCACCTCCGGGCCCACGTGTTCGGATTCCGGATATTCTTAAGGTAAGTCGTTACCCATAACCTAAGGATAATTAATATATGATTTTTACTAGGTTCCATAATAATTTTCGTGGTTAAATCCTATTTTTATCAAAACCCTAGGTTTTACTCTAAACTCATAATTTTTACTAATCTTTGTGTGTTAATCTACTCAAAAACTAAGTAATAAACTCACACTAAGTAGGAAATACATTACCTCAAGGTGCTAAGTCGAAATCTCTGCTTTGGGAGCTCCTAAATCGCCCAAGGTTGTAATAAATACCCTTAAATGTGCCTAAGTCTTGACTTTAAAATGACCTCAGTGCCTCCAATGCTTTCCCACCTGCGGTGAGTGGACCGCACATGCGGTCTCGCTTCTGCGAACCAAGGTCCGCATCTTCGGAAAGGGAGGGGCTGGTAGGGATCGAACCTGCGGAAGGAGGCCCGCACCTACGACTCCGCTTTTGCGGAGAAAGGACCGCATCTGTGGATCATGGGCACCCACTCGATTACCGCATCTGCGAGGCTTCGAGCGCATATGCGGTCTCGCACCAATGACTGGCGAATCGCAGGTGCGGTCGCACCATATTTGGTGCACCAGCAGCTCTTTTAGAGCTTGAACTTGCCTCGCGCGATGTCCAAATGGCATCCGGGGCCCTCGAGGCCCCGTACAAACATACCAACAAGTTCTAAATCATAAAACAGACTCGCTCGAGCCTTCAAAACTATTACCGGTCTCGGAATTTCGTTCGGATCTCGATATCACCAAAACACGCTCCAAACCTCAATTTTTTGAACTTCAAGAATCATATTTCACTATTCGGCGCTGAAACGCTCCCGGGTCATCCAAAACCCGTTCCGAACATACACCCAAGTACGAAATCATCATACGAACCTATTGGAACCTTCAAATCCCGATTCCAAGGTTGTTTACTAAAATTGTTGACTGAAGTCAAACTTGGCCTTTAAGGCCAACTTTAAGGAACTAAGTGTTCCAATTCTAACCTAAACTCTTCCAAATCCCGAACCAACCATCCCCGCAAGTCATAAATCAATAAAATAAAAATACATGAAGTCTTATTTAGGGGTACGGGGCTCTAGGAATCAAAATGCGCAGTCGGGTCGTTACATTCTCCACCTCTTAAACAAATGTTCATCCTCGAACGAGTCTAGAATAATACCTGCAGTGATGAACAAGTGTGGGTATCTGCTCCGCATCCCAAGTCGCCTCCTCGGCTAGTTGTCCCCTCCACTGGACCTTCACGGCGGAAACCCCCTTAGACCTCAACTGGCGCTCCTGCCTATCAATAATAGCAACTGGTTCCTCATCGTAGCCCAACCTCTCGTCTAGCTGAATCGTACTGAAGTCTAACACATGATACAAGTCGGGGTGGTACCTCCGGAGCATAGATACTTGAAAAACTGGATGAAAACCTGATAAGCTCATAAGCAACCTCTCCAACTCGCCCCAACACCTCAAATGGGCCTATAAACCTTGGGCTCAACTTGTGCTTCTTCCTGAACCTCATAATACCCTTCATCGGCAAGACTTTCAAGAGAACCTTTTCGCCGACCATGAATGATAGATCACGTACCTTCTGATCCGCATAACTCTTTTGTCTGGACTGTGCGTGTGAAGCCTCTCCTGGATCAACTTTACCCTTTCTAAGGCATCCTTCACCAAATCGGTACCATATAACTTAGCCTCGACAGGGTCAAACCACCCGATGGGGGAACAACATCGCCGTCCATATAAAGCCTCAAATGGATCTATCTCAATGCTGGACTGATAGCTGTTGTAGTAAGAAAACTTGACCAAGGGCAAGAACTGGTCCCACTGCCCTCCAAAGTCAATCACACATGCCCTGAGCCTGTCCTCCAATTTCTGAACTGTCCGCTCCGACTGCCCGTTGGTCTGAGGATGAAATGCTGTGCTGAGCTCTACACGGGTGCCCAGCTCACTCTGTACGGCTCTCTAGAAATGCAAAGTGAACTGAGGACCTCTATCTGATATGATGGGCACGGGCACACCGTGCAACTGAACTATGTCCCGAATTTAGATCTGGGCCAACCTCTCTGAAGTAAAGTAGTGTCCACTGGAATGAAGTGTGCCGACTTGGTCAACCTGTCTACAAAAACCCAAACCGCATCGAACTTCCGCAAGGTCCGCGGCAACCCAACTACAAAGTCCATAGTGATGTGCTCCCATTTCCACTCAGGTATATGCATCTGCTGGAGTAGGCCTCCTGGCCTTTGGTGCTCATACTTAACCTGTTGGAAATTTAGACATCTAGCCACATACTCCACTATGTCTTTCTACATCTGCGGCCACCAGTAGTGCTGCCTCAGGTCACGATACATCTTCGTAGAACCTGGATGAATAGAATACCGTGAACTGTGTGCCTCCTCTAGAATCCTCTCCTTATGCCATCAACATTAGGAACACATAGGCGACCCTGAAGTCGCAGAACACCATCCTCGCCAATAGATACCTCCTTGGAACCACCCTGTAGTACCGTCTCTCTGAGAACTGCCAAGTGCGGATCATCAAACTGCCAAGCCTTGATCTACCCCAATAATGAAGGCTTAGCCACAACACATGGAAGGACTCGGCTAGGCTCTGAAATGTCCAGCCTCACAAGTCTGTTAGACAAGGACTGAATGTCTAGGGCTAGTGACCTCTCCTCCGCTAAAATGAATTCCAATCTACCCATACTCTTTGCCTTCCAGCTTAAGGCGTCTGCAACCACATTCGCGTTGTCGGGATGATAAAGAATGGTGATGTCATAATCCTTCAGTAACTCAAGCCATCTACGATTCCTCAAATTAAGGACCCTTTGCTTGAATAGGTGCTGCAAACTGCGGTGGTCTGTATAAACCTCAAAAGACACTCCATACAAGTAATACCTCCAAATCTTAAGAGCATGAACAATTGCTGCTAACTCCAAATCATGCACGGGGTAGTTCTTCTCATGAATCTTCAACTGACGTGAAGCATATGCAATAACTCGCCCCTCCCTAAACCGGAAGGTAACACTAGAACTGGTGTTGTGGTCAAAATTGTATTGAGCTTCTGAAATCTCGCCTCACACTTGTCGGACCATCAGAACGGGGCACCCTTCTAGGTCAATCTAGTCAGAGGGGCTGCAATGGATGAAAAACCCTCCACAAACCGACGATAATAACCTGCCAATCGCATGAAACTCCTGATCTCGATCACTAAAGTGGGATGTGGCCAACTCTGAACTGCCTCAATCATTTTAGGATCCACCTTGATACCATCTCCGGATACCTTATGCCCCAATAATGATACAGAATCCAACCAAAACTCACACTTGGAGAACTTAGCATACAACTTTTGTTCCCGCAAGGTCTGGAGCACTACTCTTAAATGCTGCTCGTGCTCCCCCATGCTACATGAGTAAATCAAGATGTCATCAATGAAGACGATGACAAAAGAATCAATATAAGGCCTGAACACCTTGTTCATCAAATCCATAAACGTTATTGAGGCATTGGTCAAGCCAAAGGACATCACCAGGAATTCATAATGACCATATCTAGTACGGAAGGTAGTCTCCGGAACATCTGAGTTCCGAATCCTTAGCTGATGATACCCCGATCTCAAGTCAATCTTAGAAAACACCCTAGCACCCAGCAACTGGTCAAACAAATCATCGATGCGCGGAAACGGGTACTTGTTCTTGTTGGTAACTTTGTTCAACTGGCGGTAGTCAATACGCATCTGCATAGTCCCATCCTTCCTCTTCACAAATAAAACTGGAGCACCCTAAGGCGATACACTCGGTCTGATAAACCCCTTATAAACTAGCAACTCCTCGAGCTGTTCTTTCAATTCTTTCAGATCCATACGGTATGGTGGAATGGATATAGGCTGGGTTCCTGGAGCCAAGTCAATACAAAAATCGATATCACGCTCTGGCGGCATGCCTGGGAGGTTATAAGGAAACACATCGGCGAAATACCGGACTACTGGCACTAAGTCGATTGTTGGATGCTCTGCGGTGGTGTCCGGCACATAAGCGAGATAAGACGAACAACCCTTCTCGACCATACGTCAAGTCTTCAGAAAAGAAATAACCTATCTAGTTGCACTAACTGAGGAACCTCTCCATTCCAATTTCGGCAACTCAGGCATGGCTAATGTAACAGTCTTTGCATGGAAATCTACGATGGCGTGATGAGGAGATAACCAGTCCATGACCAGGATGACCTCAAAGTCGGTCATATCAAGTAAAAAAAGGTCCGCTCTACTCTCGAACCCATAGAATGTGACTACACAGGACCGATAGATCCGGTCCACAACCACATAGTCGCCCACCGGAGTGGACACATAAACAGGAATACCCAAGGACTCACGAGGAGTATCCAGGAAATGGGAAAACAAAGATGATTGATCACGCTCAACTATGTCTTATAGAAAGACTAAACGGGCGCTGCAAATATAAT